>JAKUCV010001913.1:15212-81885 GCA_028386065.3 Turnera subulata
CCTTGTGTTTCATGCATAGAAGCATTTTCTTTTATTTTTCAAAGGAATTCCAAACTTAGGAATCAATTCCAGAAATTAAATTCAATAGATCCACCAAAAGATAAGTAAATAAGGAAATTCCTTTGGTCCCAAAACTTCATGTAAATTCCGAGGGGGTAATATTAGAATAAAATTCCAAAAATTCACAGAAACTAAATACCGAAAATTCGGGGCATTATAATTCTACCCCACTTAGCAAAATTTCGTCCTCGAAATTTACAGAATAAGTCAAGCAAAACAAGTGCCTAACTGACACAACGGGTGTCACTCGGTATCAAAATACCGTCGGCCAAAACTACCAAGTTGAACCAAGTGGAACCATCGCATAAGTTATCCTTTCCGAGCATGAACTCCACCAAACCAATTCGATCATAGCAATAAGTCAAACATGATCCGTAGAGAAAAAAGATCAAAACATTCACCCAAGAGTCTTACTCAAACATCATCAACATGAATATCACTAGAATCCGTAATCCGTTTCATTGATCATCATTGATATTTTCCTCAACCAAAAATACTCAAATCTTCTAAATCCATTAAGCATACCCTCAGGTATTAGAACTCACAATTGTTACCTAAGTAACATGATCATCATTCCTATTTTGAATACCTCAAGACCAAGAATTCAAAGTCTATTTCATGTTCCGAACCTCAAAGCATTCACTGATCTCACACCAATTTTAGCCAAATTGTATACTTCCCGGAACATACCATTAGGCACTAGAACTCAATCGTTCCCGAAATATCATAATTATACTTCTACAACTTGGATTCCTCAAGACCCAAACATCCTTCCATAACTCAAACACATAAATCTATCGCCCAAGCCACATTTAACATGAACATCAAAGTTCCTTTGACAAAGAACTTAAAACATCACTAAATCTCTCATCAAATAATAACTAACCAACAATGGATTCACAATTCCCGAGATCACCTCAAAAACAAATCTCAATATGAACATCTCATTGGCATCTCCATCCAATTCACGAACTATAACCTCAACAAAAATTTATGATCAAAACCTTTTTATCACAATCACCATTAATATCCCCAAACTCATCAAAGTTAAGTACCTCAAGTATCATTAAAAGATTCTTTCCCCAAATATACCATTAGATCAACCTCAATTTAATTCAAGAAATCATCTCGAACTCCGAACAGGACTTAATCCATAAAATAATTTCCCAAGTACATTCAAAACCTCGAACTCAAAAAATCAGACCACAAATAACATGATCACCAAGATCACAAGAATCATATCCACAAGAATCACATCAAATCATCTCTCAACGGATATATCATCCAATACAAAATTGATGGTTCTTGCTTGTATTGGCCAGTTCCACACAGACAAGAAACATAAGCAAAAAGAGTCAAGAGTCTACACCGACTCTGAGAAAACAATGGATATTCCACAAAATAACTTTTCTACAGCCTAAGCTATAAAGGCAAAACATGTCATTTCAATGACAATACCGGGTCACTTTGACCCTCAGCAGGTGCGTGTCCTCCACCGGATCCATAGTAAGACTCACCATGTGAATGCATATGACAGTGCAACATACGACTAAAAAAGGAGCAGAGTTATGCAATTAAGGGCACTAAATATATCCATACATCCCAAAGGGTCTACAGCCTGCTCCGCTACCAACTGAAATGCCTGTGTCCCAATTTGTTATTATAAACTATAAATTAAATATGAAATGACCAAATTGCCCTTATTATTCCCGGGACACAAAAATCATCAACTAAACACCCGTATCCCAAAATATCTAATTAAATTATTTAAAGCATGTGGAAAGACTAAATTGCCCTTTCTACCCGGGATACGGCACAAATAAGATAATCATCATTTAATTACGCAATATCATACAATATGTAATACAACTCGCTTATGCAGCGGAAGACAAATACATAATCAAATATGAATGTAATGCACCCTATGGATCCGACACGAGGAGAGGAAAGCACCGCCACCTGCTGATATGCACCACCGCTCAACGAACAGCTAACCTGTAAAAGTCTGTGAGGGGGGTGAGACCAACCACTTGTCTCACCGCAAACAAATAAACCAGTGTATACAAATACAAATCAACTACAAGTACACCGGCATCAGGCAACAGCAACCACAATGCACAAACAAGTCACAATGAACAGTACAAGTCATCATCAGACTTAAAACCTAAACTTTCCTTTAATCACCTTATTTTCGTTGTATTTTATTATTATTAAGATTTAATATTTTATTAGGCCCCTCTACTGTGTGCGTCGAGCTCGGTCCCGTCTCATGAGACAACTAGGGCATAAGCCCAATATAATCAAGGCAAGGCCCAATCCAATCAGTGAGAGAGAGAGACAGACAGAGAGAAAGAGAGAGGTAGAAAGGGGGAGATAGAAAGAGGGAGGTAGAACCGGAAATTGGCCAAAGAGTTGAGAAAACTAGGAGAGAGAAGTCGGGTAAGGGCGGAGGCGGCTGCAAGTGAGGAAGAGGGGAAGAAAATGAGGGAAAGAGAAAGTAGGGTTACGCAGGCAGATCAAGCTCCCAAACCTCAATTGACGTTAAACGACGACGTTTCCTTAACAGGCTTCCACCGAAACGACACCGTTTTGGATATTAAACAAGGGTCTAAGTCAGCATGTGAACCTCCAGTCAAAACGCAAGCATTTTAGTGTTTTGTGAACCCTACTGGCTGAAACTGCGTAGTTTTTATCAAAATTACAAACATCCCTGTGTTTCATGCATAGAAGCATTTTCTTTTATTTTTCAAAGGAATTCCAAACTTAGGAATCAATTCCAGAAATTAAATTCAATAGATCTAACAAAAGATTAGTAAATAAGGAAATTCCTTTGGTCCCAAAACTTCATGTAAATTCCGAGAGGGTAATATTAGAATAAATTCCAAAAATTCACAGAAATTAAATACCGAAAATTCGGGGCGTTACACTTAGACTGTGAAAAACTTGTAAAGGTCTAAGCTTAGCCTAAAAAAGCTTTGTGTTTGTAAAGGTTAAGGTTGAATCCGCAAAAACCTAAACATACTGAGTGTTTGATATCCTAAAGCAAGGAACCTTTAGGTTGTGAAGGTACTTGGTGATGGGGAATCACTCTAGATCTCTTGTGTTAGCTTTCCCTTCCTCTCTTCACTTGCATCCTTTTGTTAAAACACTCACCAAGCATTACCCGGATCCGGTTCTTACAAAAACTAGATCTTCACTCTCCAAAAAAGTTTAAAGCCTAATTCACCCCTCCCCTCTTAGGCACTTTTGGGCCTACATCAATGATGCATGTTTAAATTTACAAAATTATTTATTATTTATATTATTATTAAATATTTTATTTTATTTATTTTGCTGATTTATATTATATTTTCTATTATAATATTTTTTACCTAATAATAGCTTTTTTATTTTTTTTCTTGATTTATATTTTAAAAAATTATTCTCTTATTTTTTATTATTAATTATTTATTTTAATCTTTCTTATGTTGTTTAATATTTTTTTAGGAGTCAATAATGCATGTTTAAATATACAAAATTAATTATTATCTATATTATTATTAAATATTTTATTTATTCTTCTGATTTATATTCAATTTTATATTTTAATTTTTTAATGCATAATAATATTTTTTATATACTTTATTGATTTATATGAAAAAATAGAAAAAATGTATAATTTGGGAAAAATTATGTGCAAATTTTTTTAAAAAATTATTTGACTATATTACATAAAAAATTTCTAAAAATAATTGTTAATATGTTAAATTATTTTTTAAAAAATTAATTAATATGCAAGCGAAGTCAGCTAGTTTTTGAGTTAGATTTTCATAAGCATTTCTATAAATATTTTGTAAAAAAGGCCCAGGAAAAAACCAGGACCTCATATAAAAGATCAATTTAAATGTTTGGAAGGTGTACTCGTTTCTTGGCGTCTTCAACAACCCAAGAGGCCATAGCTGAAGCAATGGATATATTCGGATACTTTCTCCACCAAATATCTATCTCCGATGCTTTAGTCTAAGAAGAAGCTATCTAACATTTGCTTGTAACCCAAGTTGAGTTTAATGGCATCACATTTGAGGCCCGCCGGTTCATCTTCATCAGCCAACCTCTCATCATCGCCTTCCTCTGCTTTCAAGAATGAGACCAAAGTGGTGAGCAGATTAGTCAGTGTACCAAGAAAATCAGGTCTCTCCACTTGGGTTGCTGGAATACATTCAAGAATGCAAGGCAGAAGAAGACATGTCCAGCTCCATTCCTCAAATGGGCATCATCTGAATCCTGTTCCGTTGCAGGACGGTAAGTTCATAATCTCCTCAGCCTAGCTCTGTGGCTGTCTTGCTTTTCTAGTTCACTTAAATTTTATGGTTCTTGGGTTTGTAATGTAGCTAATAGAACGTCTCTTTTTTGTATTTCTGCTGGTAATGGAGTTTGTCTGTGTTTGCAATGTTTTTTAATTGCCTTTTGGCCTGTGGTTACTGTACTCTAGCATAATTTGTTATGGTATATTTTAGTGTGTGAAAAACTACTATTGCTCAAACTTTAACGGGAGCTACCACCATAGCAAGTCATCGAATTTAGTCAAATAACTGAAACCAACTTGTTTTTCTTTTTGATATGACTGAAACCAACTTGTTATTATGTAATAGCTGGTATTCAAATGAGTGATCACATGATTGTGCACTTAGAAAGCTGTCAATACTTATTCTTCCTTGATGTTATAAATTCCACTTTGTTTCTTTTTCTTTTGGCGAATGCTGATCTTCTGTGAGGTTTTTGAGGCGGTTAGATGGCGGTCTTGTTTCGAGAGAAGCTATGAAGCCTCAAGAGAGAGACGAAGTATCAATTCATATATCAGAAGATGAGACAGAAGGGTCCACTCTCAGCATTACTGTTGTTGGAGCTTCAGGGGACCTCGCCAAGAAGAAGATTTTCCCTGCACTGTTTGCTCTTTACTATGAAGATTGGCTGCCCAAGGTTTTGAGTTTTGTGGCTTACTTATGTTTCATGTTATGTGACTTGCATTTAATTATTTGAGATCGGTCTTAGCAGTTGCAAAACATGACCCCGATGCTGACCACTTTTTGCCTGTTTTGGGGTTCAAAATTCTTATGAAGGATTTTACAGTATTTGGTTACGCTCGTACAATGTTGACTGATGAGGAGCTTAGGAACATGATTAGCAGGACATTGACCTGCAGAATTGACCAGAGGTTTCCTTTAAAAGCTAGGGAATTTTGGTTTTGAGTTTTCTATTTATCCAACTTTCCTTTGAAAATTAGTTGAAATTGGGAGGATTCACAGGGCAAATTGTGAAGACAAAATGAACCAGTTCTTAAAAAGATGCTTTTACCATGCTGGGCAGTATGACTCTGAGGAAGATTTTCGGGAATTGGACAAAAAACTGAAAGAGAAAGAGGTGACGCCGTTTATCGTAACTTGTAAATGTCAAGATTTTTTTTTGGGTTGCATCATCAATCTTCAGATAAGAATCACACAACATTTGCATTTGCATGTTTGCTATGAATATAAGTTTTGACATGTAAAAGATCTGCTAATCAGCTTACTGACGAATAATCTAATGTTTTTCAGGCTGGTAAATTGTCAAATAGGCTGTTCTATCTATCCGTTCCACCCAATATATTTGTGGATGTCGTGAGAGGTGCTAGCCTTAGGGCGTCTTCAGTCTATGGATGGACAAGGGTCATTGTTGAAAAGCCATTTGGGCGTGACTCAGAGTCATCTGGTGAGCTAACCAGATGTTTGAAGCAGTATCTTAGTGAAGATCAGATATTCAGGTTCATTCTTCTCATGGTAGCCAAAATAAGTCTATCAAAAGTATCCGAGGGAGACATCTGATTGTGTTTGAAAATCGTAGGATTGATCATTACCTGGGCAAAGAGCTTGTTGAGAATCTATCCGTACTTCGTTTCTCTAATCTTGTCTTCGAGCCTTTATGGTCGAGGACCTGCATCCGAAATGTTCAACTAATATTTTCTGAAGATTTTGGCACAGAGGGACGTGGAGGGTGAGCTGCATTTGCTTTCTGCCAATGTCATGATTTAATTCCCATTCTTACTGCAACATGAAATTCTTTAAACTTTTTTCCTCATGTGCTCAGTTATTTCGATAACTATGGCATTATACGGGATATAATGCAAAATCATTTGCTGCAAATATTAGCTCTGTTCGCTATGGAGTCACCTGTTAGCTTAGATGCTGAGGACATTAGGAATGAAAAGGTATTCAGAGTCTGTTCTTTTCCTTGAATTGAGTTAGAATAGATCATGCATATGATTGATTCAAGAGCATGCTCTTTGTTCAGGTAAAGGTTCTAAGATCGATGAAGAAACTGGAACTTGAAGACGTGATTATTGGCCAATATAAGGGCCACAACAAGGGTGGTAAATCATATCCTGGTTATACAGATGATCCAACTGTGCCAAATGATAGTCTCACACCAACATTTGCAGCGGCTGCACTTTTCATCAACAACGCAAGATGGGATGGGGTTCCATTTCTTATGAAAGCAGGCAAAGCTCTTCATACTAGGAGGTATCTTTTCCCCCTCTCCTGTCTTTTATTTTATGACTTTGCCACATGACTAAAGATGTTATAATGAAAATCCAGAGCAGAGATCAGAGTACAGTTCAGGCATGTCCCTGGTAACTTATATAGGCAGAATTTTGGAACTCATTTAGATAAGGCTACAAATGAGCTTGTGCTTCGCGTACAACCTGATGAAGCTATATATTTGAAGATCAATAACAAAGTTCCTGGTCTGGAAATGAGATTGGACCGCAGCGACCTTAATCTTCTCTACCGAGCAAGGTACATTCACAAAAACTATATGACTAAACAGAGATAGTATCATGAAATTGTTGGTTGACAGAAATGTGATTGATTTTTCCAAATGTAGATTACAATTAGGGGAAAAAAAAAAAGAGGAAATAAAGGGGAAGCCCTTCTCACCTTCAATCTTTATATAACTATTAATAAGCATTTAATTAACAGGAATTACAGTAAGTTACTTTGGCAGATCTTCAGACTACATTAGACTATACTAAACTTCCGGCAAATAGACTCATTCTGGTCTTTTACTGTCAACACAAGATCAGAACCTTATTAGTATTTTTTCTAAGGTTTAGTTTCCTGCTAATCAAGTCAGTAAGAGCTGCGTTTGAATGTGAAGGTATCCAAGAGAAATACCAGATGCATATGAGAGGCTACTGTTAGATGCAATCGAGGGGGAGAGAAGGTTATTTATTAGAAGTGACGAGCTCGATGCTGCTTGGTCACTGTTCACACCCATGTTAAATGAACTTGAATACAAGAAAATTGCTCCAGAGCTCTATCCCTATGGCAGCAGAGGCCCAGTTGGAGCGCATTATCTTGCTGCAAAATACAACGTTAGGTGGGGAGATCTCAGTGGTGATGATGACTAGTAAGGTGGTGGTTCCTGTGTGCTTTTCAGCTTGATTCTTTGACGTCCACGGCGAGCAAGGGTAATAATATAAAATCTAGACAGCCTAGGCGAAGCTTATAGACTCCAATTGTTCAGATGGCTTATTGTTATTGTTGAAACAATAGATGGGGGAATTTTCTGATGTTGTTTATACAAATTTGCTATTATTAACATAGGAAAGACAATTACTTTACATTAATTATTGGTCAACTATGAGATTTATACAATTAAGCCTGACCCTGTAAACCATGCCACAGCCTGACCCTGTAAAGCTTGATTCCATAACACATGTCAACACTCCCAAGGCTGTTAAAATCCAGTTTTTTTTTTTTTTGAATAGAAGTGATGAAAGGAACATTACATAGCCAGGGAACCAGACAAGTCCCACAGAACAGAGCTTAAACAACCTACCGGCACCTGTGAGTAATATGTAATACCACTAGACAAGGACAAACCATGCTTTGCAAGCCAATCTGCCACGTGATTGGCATCCTGGTAAACATGTGTAAGCTGAACCTCCCATGGAAGCTGCAGCAGCTCCTGCACTGAACGCATCAAAGCCGTGCTACGCCGGGCCCGCGGTGTGGACATGTGCAAATTACGAATGGCTTCTAAAGAGTCCATCTCCAGAATCACACGCTGGTAACCAAGAACATGGGCCAGCCGTAGACCATAAAACAAACCCCATAACTCTGCATTAAGCACAGAACACACACCAAGATTGCAAGAGAAACCATGCAACCATTCACCTGCAGCCCCTCGTAACACCCCGTCTGCAGCTGCTACACCGGAATGGAGGCGGACAGCCCCATCGGTATTCAGCTTTACCCAACCCAACCCCGGAGCACCCCACCTCACAACCGGCCTGCTCCCAGAGGTAGCCACAACTTGTTGGGCAGCTATGGAGTGCAAGACCTCATAACAATAAGACTTAATGAAAGCCATTGGATTGAAGGGAGGTCCAACATGAGAAAATACCTGCTCATTACGCCACAACCAGAGGCGCCAACAAGCAAGACCAAAGCACAAACGCCACGGCACATCACCCCAAACCTTAAAATCCAAAGACAAATTGGTGGCCATCCAAGCACGAATACAACTCGTAGCAAAGAACCCCGAGGGGAGAACCGGCGACAAAGCACACCACAAAGTCGTTGCCAGCGGGCAGTCACGTAATACATGCAAGGTAGTCTCTGTCGAGACAGAACAAAGAGAGCAAGTAGGGGTAGAAGCAAGATGGCGAACATACCGGCGATGATTAGTAAGCAAATACTCATGTACCGCCAACCAAAGATAGGTCCGCACCCGTTGAGGCCCCGGACAACTCCAAATGGCTGCCCAAACCGAGTCGTCTACAGAAACCGCCGTCTCCATTACAGCAAAATAGGCTGAACGTGTAGTGAACTGCCCTGATGCCGTATGGCGCCAATACACCACATCCTCCCCAGCAGCTGCCCTTGGAGGCGGTATCCCCACAACCTTCAGCACAACAAAAGGAGGCAAGAGATGTTGAAAACGGGACCAATCCCAGTGTCCGGATGGAAGGATAAAATCAGCCACCTGTCGGCCCACATCCTCTGCTGGTATAGGAGCCAACGCCACATTCACCAGCGGCCCAACATCCTCCACCCACGCATCCTCCCAGAAACGGACAGTACGGCCATCTCCAACAGCCCACTCTAAACTTTGATATACCAAAGGCCAGACACGAGAGATGCCTCGCCACAAAGCTGAAGAGGAACCGTAGACAATAGACTCAGGTACTGCCACCTGGTGGGCCAAATACTTTGCACGAAGAACCCGCACCCAAAGAGAATCCGGGGAGGAAACCAGCCCCCACCCTAACTTAGCCAACAAAGCATGGTTCTGCCCCACCAAGCTACGCAACCCGAGGCCACCATGCCTCTTTGGAGTGCACACAAGATGCCAAGGAGCCAAATGAATCTTCCTAGCCCCAAGGGTTGAACCCCAGATAAACCCTCTGCTCAACCGATCCAAACCCTGAATAATAGAAGTTGGGAGAAGCACCGTCTGCATAGTGAACATCGGAAGAGAAGAGAGCACAGATTGGGTCAAAGTAACCCGACCCGCAAAAGACAAAACATGGGACTGCCAGGAAGCCAAACGACGGGAAACCCGGTCCAAAACACCGATATAAGTTTGTCGAGAAACACGAATGATGACACAGGCTCGACAATAGGCTCATCAACCGGTGTCACAACACCGCCTTCCCTTACCATGGCATCCCGCCTCACTGACTGCTCACGAATAACTGTGCCCAGGACACTTTGTGGGCCCGTCGCCCTAGGTGATGAAACCCGGTGAGACGCCTCTTCAACTTCTGTCTCCTGAAACACCTGAGAATTAAAAACACTAAAGCGAGAACCAGTAGCAACCGGGGGTTGTTTAGGGGTCACCGCCTCCTGTCTGGGTCTACGGCGCACCCGTTGAGTCACATTCATCCATTCACCCGTCCCTGCAGGCTTAGGTGCTTGCCGAGACCCCGAACTGGCCTCCGCAGCATCCGCTGACCGTCGTATTGGGCAGGCCGACAAAGCATGACTCACACTCCCACAGTGATAGCATATAGCCGGTAAGCCCTCATAGGAAACCTTGAACTCATTATCACCAACCTCAACAATACCTCTTAGTGGCTTCTGTAAATCCACCTCGACTGCAACCCGAGCATATTTACCCCTAATAGCCTCCTTGGAATTGTCATCCACCTTCATCGCGCCACCCACCAAACTCCTTAAAGCATGTAAAACTTGTGAATTATACCAAGATGGCGGAAACTCAGCAAACCTGGCCCAGATTACAGCCTGTGACACCCTCCCCTCTGATGCTCGGAAGGAAGAATCCCATGGCTGCACCGACAAAGCATGACCCATGATGACCGAAGGACCCTCAGCCAAAGCATGATAATAATCCTCCTCATAATCCATGCGCACCAAGTAAAAATCATTCTCTAAGTCCACAATTTTGATCGACCGCGTGGGTTTCCATAGTGCCTGTAAACGGGTGCACAAGGTGCGATACCCGATAGGTCGACCTAACAACTTCACCACCACTGCAAAATCCCACCTCCTCTCTAGCCTCTCCTTGAATGCCTCAGAGAGACGAATCGCCGGACCATACTTTCCCGCCACGAACTTGATGTCCCCATCCTCACACTGCACCTCTTCGTCCAACACTTCAGTCACCACCGGCGTCTCCACACCAGCACGGCCCTCTGCCAAGATGTCCCAAAAGCTGAGGCGACCAGCAGTGGTATTCTGGCCTGCACCAGCAGTGGCGTTCTGTCCTGCTCCGGCAGAGGCTCCCGGCCCCATACCCTCCACAGTCGGGTCTGCAACGCCACCAGGAATAGGCTGCACGACCGGAGCCTTCACCCCTTCCACCGTGGTCGCGGCCTCCTCCTCCATCGGACTGCTAACAGCCGCAGCCCCCTGCGCAACTGTGCTCTTCTCCCACACCGCCGTGTTCGAGACCTCCTCCTCCATTGGCCTGATATCATCCGACGCCCCCGCCATCAGTCCGGTGACGGCAGCCTCCATCGGGTCAGTGTCAGTCTCAGTCCTTATCCTCACCTTTTTGGTGGACCGATCGTCCTCCGTCACTCCCACGGCCTCCGCTGCATTCATCGGGGAAGAAACCCCTGTTTTGCGATTTGGGTAATTTGAGAGTATACCACGCGCCTCACACGCTATTAGAAAAGTCTAATATATACATATTATTCAACTAGTTATTAGTTAATGTTAAAATCCAGTTTTTAAGACTTTGTTACTAATAGTGTGTTACTAACACATGTGGCATGTGCCAGACTATTATCTAATTAACTATTAAAAATCTTTTATATAGTATGTGGACATCATTATCTAATTATATGCAAAATATTTCTCATTAACTCCTATTTATTTCGTGATATCTTTAATTCATATTTATTATGTTATATCTCCTCGATTTTTTTTCTAACTTTTTCTTCCAACTTTTCACTCATCATGCTTTCCATCATAATCTTATCATTAGCCTTTGTATAAACCCTAATCTTATGAATTCTAATCCCAAAATTGTCAATCCAAAACATTAATTCCTCAAAATTTGTAATGCCCTCGCTTAAGCATGACCGGCCAGGTACCGTGTGCACCTACATCTTGCCACAAGGCACCCCAAGGCCTATATTCATTCTCACAGAAGCTAGTCGTCTTTGCCTAGTGGGATACTTACCAAAACATATGCGCAGCGTAAACGGAAGCTAACCCAAACAAAAGCAAAGGCAACACCAATACTAAAAGTATCAAAACTCAATATCCATCATTTTAAAAAATTCTTGCTACAAGGGACACTATCTCTTAATCCAAGACATATTGCTTTAGTGTATAAATACAATAAAACAATGAAGGAGACCGACTCGGCTATACCCATCGACCTACTGCCCGCACACTCATTCTCGCACCTGCAAGGCAAGGGGAGATAAGGGGGGTGAATATAAAACTCAGCAAGTGAATAGGCAATGCAAGAAAGCAACTACAACTGCACACAGAGCTCGGCATGAGCAACACACAGTCATGCGGCACATAAAATGGTGCAAATAATCAATCCCAGGCACTCACGCCCCAAAGCAATCCATCGTGTCCCAGACACGTACTGGTCTCATTTCCCCCCGACCAGCTAGGGTATGATGCGCCCCAAGGCAGTCTATGCAGTTTGGTAGCATATACAGGTGTTACTCCTTAGCCCACAGCCCCACGTACGAGGCAAAATCGAGAAGTCACGGGAAGTGCGCGTGACTTGCTACCACAACTCACATAGCTCCCGGCGGACATTGTGTCGCACCTGTAACAAACCAAGCAGGCAATATCCTCCGCAAGGTTCCCCACGAGTAAGCCAAGTGATGTACTTCAGACCTACTTGCATGTCTTGGCAGCCCTGCACACATGCACGATCATATACCACTGCCCCATGTACGAGGCATAACTGAATAGCCCACAATGTGCATATGGCTTGCTACCAAGGCACACACAGCGCCCCTCGTAGCACCACCCTTTGGCTAAGCGGATCCCATACTGCAATGACCTAACCTGTCAACAAGACCAAGCTGGCATTATCCTTCGCAATGTTCCATAACATGTATAAGGCACCCAGTGCCAATATCTCGTGGTGCACAAGGGTTATACAAGTGCCCACAAATCCCATGGTACGTGCAAGCCTCGCAAGCACTACCTCGTGCACCCAGTGCACCTCAACCAACTGGCCAGTGGTACCGCAATCACATACACAATCATAACAAGGAAATACATGCCAATCAATAGCACAACAAGTGCAATGCAACCAAGCCAGCAAGGACAGCAGGTATGCCACAAGCATACAACACAATCATCATGCACCCACAACTCACAATGCACTACAATCATGCACAATTAACCAACAAAAGTCGATTAGCCATGATTAGGCCTCAATAGATAATTAAACAACAATAGCCAGCACTGGCCAGCAAGTAAATCACACACATAATGACACACAATCAGCATGTATAATGGCTTTCCGCCTAACAAAGGGTGCACTAGCAATCACTACCCGCATAAACCCATTTACTTACCATCACCTAGGCATCCCTAGGCCAATTCCTTCCTTTTGAAACCATTAGGTGTATTGGGCCTTAGTCCCCTGTAAACACCTACAAATACACATAACAATCAGATCACAACAACCAAACTATATCAAACACAACCCAACTACACAACACTTATCTTTTCCTAATTCGGGCAGAAACTGTCCTGCACCAACAGCGACTTCAACCAGTAATACAAAGCTCTTAAGGGCAGAACCTGTTGGCCCAGAAAAGGCTAAGAAGGGGGGGTTGAATTAGCTTTTTTCTCTTTTTTGGATTTTCTGTGATTTGGCTCGACACAGAAGCCAAATGTGAAACTTGAATGAAATGCGAAGAAGAATGTAGGAAAGCAAAGAACACAGATAATTTATAGTGGTTCCCCACTCAGGAGTACATACACTACCTAAAGGTCCCCCCTTTAGGATTTCTAAACTATCCACCAATTTGGCTTGCCAAATAACCTATGGTACACAAGTTTTTGCGGGCTGAAATCGCTAAACCTAACCCAAAGCTGAACTTAGCTTTGTCTACCCAACAAGATTATCCCCAAATCCTGCTGATTACAACCTTTCCCAAGGCAAAGCTTGAGGAGTGACTCACTCAAGAAGTTACACAAATTAAGCACAAGAATATCTCTCAATGTAAGCTCTTTTCTCAACTTAGAATCTCTTGAATAGCTAGGTTAATTTGCAGTGAGGCTTAAATCCTCTATTTATAGATTCTAAGGATGGGGAGGAGTGTCTTCCAATGGCTAGATTGCTTCCAAGTGACGCACAAGTTGACTTCCTTCTTTAATTAAGAACTGTCAACATTTGGTGTAACGTCCCGGCTTGTCGACTGTCACTATAGACCAACACGGGACCTTTCCAACATGCTTTGTCCTCACTCGCATGTTTCCACGGAAAACTTCCCAGGGTCACCCATCCTAGAACTGCTCCAAGTCAAGCATGTTTAACTTTAGAGTTTTTTTAGAATGAGCACCAAAAAGGTAGGTGCACCTTGTTGATATAGTTAGTACCCATCAAACCATTTAAACTATTCTCGATCGTACAGTCCCATACCTGTACAACCTCGAAATCACTTCATTTGAGCTATTCTTAATTATACAGTCCCATACCCGTATAATTACGAAATCGCTCCAACTGTGCAGCCCCATCCCTACACAGTCTCAGGATCTCTCCTATTCCGGTGTGGATTCGGTTCATTCATGTGCCCCTCCGTCTAAAGCCTGCTGGAAGCCGCTCCTTATCCATGATCATTCCAGCACCGGCGTATACTTCCCGGCCTCATTGACCCCGGGGTGTCACATTTGGCTGTTGGCTGAACCATAACTGGTAATTACTTGGGCAGAAATTGTTCTTCAATCTCCAAAAATGGAAATGAGGACCACCAGCTCTTTGATGGCATGAAAGAGGGTGTGAGGACCATTTTTCTGACCGTTATTTGACTTTTGGAGGCCAAGTAAATCCGTTGTTTTAATTGCACAAAAGTCAGCTACTTTTCGGGACCACTTCTCCAACTGCTCAGATAGTGACATTTTGGTTCGATGGAAAAGCCACGCTGAAGCCAAATCTTCATGGTATTTGGTTTCTGCCAGAAACCAAATCTGCAAATGCTTAAAACACACAAGGGCTTTCCATACTGTTTGTTAATCATCAAAATAATAATGTAGCCATTGAATAATCATCAGAAATATACCAAACAAGATTAGTCCTAATTAATTACTTAATTAAGTGCTTAACATATGTTTAGGCTAACAATCTCTCCCTTTTTTATGATGACAAACATGTTGTCTATTTTCCATTAAAAACAGTGGTTAGAAATAATTTAACCGGATAAGCAAAACTCCCCCTCTTTTAAAGCATATTTCGAGAAAATTTTAACGCATTCATTTGGCTCGATTTTTCAGCCAAATGCTCCCCTTGCGTATATGCATCGTATACTAAAAATGCTAAAGGCTTTTAGCCAATAGCTCCCCTTGCATAAGAGCACAGTATACAAGTTTCTCTTGTATGATTTCATACACAAATTTCATACAAGTATCCCTGCAAAGAAATTTTCAACATAACATTTGGCTTGACCATCAACCATATATATCATCGATTAACAACATTATAAGCACATAAGTATTTCCTGCAATAATTATTTGGCTTTCACATCAGCCAAATCTATCAACATTATAAGCTCATTACATTTGGCTGTCTCACAGAGCCAAGTGTTTGTTCCCTGCAAAAAAATCACATACACAAGGTATCGCACAATATATTGCAGCAGCAGTAGAACAAATAACAATCACATAAGAACAAATAACAATCACATAACAACATTTATCTCCCCCTTTTGACATCAGTAAAAACAAATAAGATCCAAAGGAGATAATTGATAGCATCATAAAAACTAAAAATAAAGCCAAATATTTCGACTTACAAACCAAATATGAGCAGTAGTAATAAAAGAGTACTTATGCAGAAATAGAAATAAAAAGAGTACTTATGGAGAATGCAATGCATGACCTAAAGCATCAGATCTGTTGGAGCGTCATTCATCATCAGAATCATCTTTAGAGAAGGCTACAGAGATTTGGTTGAGCTTTTCAAAGATTTTCTTCTGAGACTTCTTCATTTGGCTGCGGATAGAACTGACTTCATCTTTTAGCTCACTGATCTCTCCCTTGAGAGTAGTCACTTGCTCTGACACATCACCAATCTTCAAATCCTTTCTAGCAGATTTGGTCACAGAATACTCACCATCAGGATTTGGCTTGATAGACATTTTAGCCAAAGTATCAGAATTGATCTTCTTGAGGACAATTGGCTTATTAGCAAGAGTAGGAGTAATCTTTAATTTCTTGGCCAAAAGAGTGATCAGAGAACCATGAGAATGCTCTTTGTAAAGGGCCATGTGATGAAGGATGAGAGTACCAAAGCATATAGAAGATTTTTTTATGAGGCACGCCAGATTCCGTTGATCAAGTTTCCTGATCACTGTCCGAGAATTCTTTCTAGGCATGATAACCCGAGTCAATGTATACATCAGAGCTCTGTCTCTTAGTTTCAAACTTTTGTAATGTCCATACTCAAGGCTATTAAAGAAAATCTGGTTCTGCTTGGAGTGACATGGAGTTTTAGGAATGTTAATTGGAGTCCCGGATGCTAAATCATACAATCTAATCTTCTTTGGCTTGATGTTCAGCACTTCACAGATTAACTCGGTTGTCACCTTGATCTTCTTCCCTTTGATTGTTGTCTTGATGCACTCAACTAACCCCTTATTTCCATACTCAACAGTCAAATTGTCATAGAAGTCCTTCATGGGAACCTCGTACCCTTGTATCTTCAAAGTGGCTAAATTCTCAAGAGTGGCATCCTTCAGCAGTTTTGTTACTCCATTGGCTTCAAAATCATCAAGCTCCATTGTATAGGTTGGAGTATGAGTAAAGTACTTCTTTTTAGCCTCTTTCTTGAAACCCGACTTGGACAGATTCTTCAATTTTCTTTTGGCTGGTGTAGGAGTGGTTTCTTCTTCTCTCTCTGACTCCTCATCCTTTTTTTCATCGAGTTCAGCCTTATCAGACTCTTCATCATCTTCTTCTTCCTTGTCCTCATCTTCATCACTGTTATCCTCATCTTCATCTTTCTCTAATTCCTTCTCGCTTCTCTCCTCTTTATCACTATCATTTGGCTCGTCATCACTCTGCTTGGTTCCACAGCTTTCTTGCTCTTCAACTTCTCGCTTCCTCTTATTGGAGTCTTCATGGATAGGTGAGTTCTCACTATGGTTCTCATCATCATCAGAATCCACCTCAACAACCTTCTCTCCAAGCTTCTTTCCTCCTCTTCCAAACACTGTCTTCACACGAGTGCTTGGCCTGACATGTCGAGATACTTGAGTGGTTGGAGTATGAGCCAAATGTTTTGGCATCTTCGGCTTTGGCGCATCAGATTTTTTTTTGGAACTCTCTGCCTCCTTCTCCTATTCAGTGCTCGGATTGACCTTCTCAGTGACGGATTTCGTCTCAGGTTGAGCCAATTCTCCTTCTAGCAGCAAGCTTTCATCTTTCTCTTCATTCAGGTCTTCCATTGGTTTTTCTTCGATAGATTTGGCCTTTTCATCAGTCTAGCCCAAATCTTCCTTCACTTCTTCACCAATCTGTTTGGCCACTTCCTTTGCAATCTCAGCAACATGTACCAAATCATCTGTTGCATCCTTGTCTTTTTCGGAAATGGGAATCCCAGTTGGGATTGTATCAACATTCTCAGCAGCCTTGCTCTTCTCTGTCTCATCAGTCGTCTTCTGTTCTCCGAATTTGGCTTCTTCATCAGCCAAGTGCTGTTCTTCTACAGGAGTACTGGATTTGGCTCGCACAGCAGCCAAATCTTCTTCTTTAGTATTTTTAATATGAACCAGGACACCACCCAGTTCCTTCATCTTCTCCTCACAGAATTCCTCTGCATCTTTTCCCAGAGGAGGTACAAGTGACCTCACAAAAGCAGCAATCAAATTGGTTTTGGCTTTTGAAGAGCCAGAACCCTCATCAATACCCAAAGGCTTAACCTTTTCACTCAATTCAGCCAATTTCTCTTCAGCACAGTCAGATTTGGCTTTTGCCAAGCCAGAACCCTCCCAGCACAATCAACTTTATCTACAAACTTAATCTTATCACTAGATTTCTCAGCACTCATGACAGTACTATCGACTACAGCATTCCTAACATCAGATTGAGTTTCAATCGATCCTATCAGAGTCTTATCAGCAACATATACCTCTCCAGAGCTTGAAACTCGAACACTAAAAGGTTCAGAGGTTAAACTACACATTTCAAAGATGTTCCCTGGTGGTGCTTCTTCAAGGTTGAATGCATGCACCTTGGAATCAGATTCTTCTCCTGGAGGCGCCATGGCTTCTTGGGTCTGAGTCCCATGTTTGAGTTTCTCGATTTGAACAACTGCCTCTCTTTCTGGTGAAGTGAAATCAGGACTTGCTTTCTCTTCTTTCTCCTTGCCCTTTTTCTTCTCTGGTGTTGTGGTCTTCTTGAATACCAGTTTTACAACAGCAGCCTTGATTCTCCCTTTTGGAAGGTGCTTGAGGTTTCGGTGGTTTTTGTTTCGAGGGTGTCTCCTTGATATTTTTCCCTTTGTTTGTTCTCATAATGGTAAGTATTTAGGGTTAGAGGTATTTGTGTTTCAGAGAAAAACTGAAAAGGGAAGTTGAGGAGAAGGTGGGTAATGGTGGAGAGAGAGATAATCACGGGTTTTTAAAACCTGAAGTGGTCCAACTACCATAAATGAACCACTTGCTTTTCAGTTATTCCTTTTTCCTTTTTGACAGATGTGGGACACCACATATAGCCGTTGCATCAGATGTTGTCTAGTTGACTTTGCACTCTCTCTCTTTTTTTTATTAACCGCTGCCTTTTGTCTGGATAGTAGGTTTTGGCTCATCCAGGAACCAAATACTGCACTCTTTCTCCTTGATGCCTTTGATGATTAGATGACAGCCACGATATGTCCTCATATGCTCATATACTTAGTGCAGGTGTGAAATGTGTGACAATTGTATATATTCTAAGTCCATATGTGTGCAATATGTTAAGATATGCATGAACACATAAAAACCAAATGTGGAGCCAAATCAGAATACTTATGATATATTGCAAATAACAAGCTCGAGTCTGATTTTGGTGAACTAATCTTCCTTTAATGGTTTGGTAAAGATATCATCCAGTTGATTCTCAGTTGTCACAAACTCAATGGCCACATCCTTCTTCAACACATGGTCTCGAATAAAATGATGTCTCACTTCAATATGTCTGGTTCGAGAGTGTTGCACCGGATTCTTAGTTAGATTGATGGCACTTGAGCTGTCACAAAAGATAGGAACACACTTGAAAGTTAGTCCATAATCAGCAAGTGTTTGTTTCATCCAAAGCACTTGTGCACAACATGCACCAGCTGCTACATATTCAGCCTCGGTCATGGAAGTAGCAACTGAATTTTGCTTTTTACTTGACCAAGATACAAGTGATTGTCCAAGTAATTGACAAGTACCACTTGTACTTTTTCTATCAAGAGTGCACTTGCCTCTGAGTAGCTTGTTAGTTTAAAAGAGTTCACATTAGGATACCACAAGCCTAAAGATGATGTTCCTTTTAAGTACTTGAAGATGCGCTTGATAGCTTTAAGATGAGATTCTTTTGGGCATGATTGAATTCTAGCACACAAGCAAACACTATACATAATGTCTGGTCCTGTAGCTATAAGGTAAAGAAGACTACCTATCATGCCTCTATATAATTTCACATCAACATCCTTACCATTCTCATCCTTGTTAAGCTTGTTACTAGTGCTCATTGGTGTCGGACTAGTTTTGGCTTCTGATTAGCCAAATCTTTTCAGCAGCTCTCATGTACCATTGAGTTGCTTGACTTGAAAACCCAAGAAGAAATTTAATTCTCCCATCATGCTCATTTCAAACTCACTGTGCATAAGCTTTTCAAACTCTTGACAAAGAGATTCATTAGTGGCACCAAATAAAATGTCATCAACATATATTTGCACAATAATGATATCATCTTTATTTGATTTCACAAATAAAGTTGAATCTACCTTTCCTCTTGTAAAGTAATGTGAAATCAGATATGAGCTTAATCTATCATACCAAGCCCTAGGTGCTTGTTTAAGACCATATAATACCTTTTTCAACTTGGAAACATGTTGTGGATGCTCATGGTTTTCAAATCCTGGAAGTTGTTCTACATATACTTCTTCCATGATATATCTATTTAAAAAAGCACTTTTGACATCCATTTGATAGAGTTTTAAAGAATTAAACGATGCAAATGCAAGCAACATGCGAATGGATTCAAGTCTAGCTACTGATGCAAAGGTCTCTTCATAATCAATACCTTCCTCTTGATTGTATCCTTGTGCAACAAATCGGGCTTTGTTCCTTACCACAGTTCCTGATTCATCAAGTTTGTTCCTAAAGACCCATTTGGTTCTGATGTGTGCATATTTTACACATCATTTTTGGGTTTATTTTGTGACTTTTTCCTTATTTAAGTATTAATTTATTTTATTTTAAGCTTTTATCTTTATTTAAATCTTATAAATCACTAATTCTAGTATGCGAGGACTTGTGCGCAGGAAATAAGAGTTTTTTTTGAACCCATGCCGATTTAAACAACAAGGTTTGGGCTGATTTGAAGATACATAATAGGAGATTGTTAAGTGACAGCGTCAGTTTCCTATAGAAAACCTTAGACCGGGCTTTAGGAACCGACCTCGGGAGGGGCGTGCTTTCTATTGGAGACTTAAAGGTAAGAACTTAAAGCTCTTAATTTATTTCAACACTGGCAGAATGGATAGTGGAGATAAGTTAGGAAGGGGTTTTACGGCTTACGGAAGTAGCCTATTGATCTAGTTGAGTTTACCGGTTCTTTCAAAGAAGAGTATTTTTAGGATTTAATATCAGATCTACACAGGCAGGTCATGTAGTGACAGAACACGGCTTGGTTGTGTTGCACTTAATTGCATGGAAATTGCGGCAAGGGATTCCCCGAACTCCTAGGTGTTTTCTCACCATTGTCATCTCATTTATTATTCTTGTTCTTTTCTTTTCCAAGTTTATTACACCATTCAATCGACTCCTCTTCGAGGCTTAATTTTCTAGATAATCATATATCACATTGTTAATAGTACTTAGCAAAGATCCCTGTGAGACGACCTTGGTACTACAACAACCTGTATACTTGCAGGATGTTATCAAGTTTTTGGCGCCGTTGCCGGGGATCGGCGTTAATATCATTGACTTTGTGAATTGGTTAATCTAGATCTTTCTTTTTCTTTTTCACCCGTTTTGTTTAGTGTGTTTCTTCTTCAGATCGCCTTGGTGCATGAATCTTAGAAGCTCGGGAGTACCACCAGGAAAGCTAGATCCCGAGGTCGAGAGAAATTTTTGGGCCAAACTCCGTAGACTTCGGCTCGAGAAGGAGTCAGAGGACGACACCTCAACCGAAGGAGAAATGGCTGAACATATCGAGGGAGTCCAATTCGGACCTCGAGCTAGACCGGTCCGAGACTTCTCAATCCCAGATGCAACTCTTGCACAGTCTAGTGTGGTCCGTCCAACTGTGCAAGCGAACAATTTTGAGCTAAAACCAGCCCTTATCAAGATGGTCCAGCAAGATCCTTTCGGAGGCTCCTCTGTCGAAGATCCAAATGAACACTTGCAAGATTTCTTAGAAATCTGTGACACGATCAAGGTGAATGGAGCCTCGGAAGATGCTATTAAGCTGCGCCTCTTTCCTTTCTCACTCAAGGATAAGGCAAAGGCATGGTTGACGGCACAAGCTCCTGGGACATTTAATACATGGACGGCTCTATCCCAAGCTTTTCTCAAGAAATTTTTCCCACCCAGCAAGGCCATGATATTTCGGAACGACATAATGGAGTTCAAACAAAAGGCCAATGAATCATTCTACGATGCGTGGGAAAGATTTAAAGATGCACTAAGAAGATGCCCACAGCATGGCCTTCCAGATTGGCTGATTGTAGAAAACTTCTATGCTGGCCTAAACGAGACCCTCCGTGCACATGTTGATGCAGCAGCCGGAGGAGTAGCTTTAGCTAAAGATGCTGCGGATGTGTACGAACTATTCGAGCACGTTGCCAGCAACAAATTTAATTGGTCTACCGAGATACCTGGCGGAAAAACTGCCGGAGTTCTTGAACTTGATGCTATGAGCCTGATGAACGCTAAGTTGGATGCCATCTTGAAGCTGAATGGGAAAGGACAGTCCCATTCTTGTGCTAGATGTGAAGGAAGCTATCAGGAGTGCCCAGTAAGAAGCGGCTATGAGCAACCATGCCAAGAGCAAGTTAGTTACATCAACCAGAGGGTCCAAAATGACCCTTACTCAAACACTTACAACCCGGGGTGGAGGGACCACCCCAACTTCTCTTGGAAACCTCCGCAGCCAAATCAAAATCCAGTCGGAAGAGGTCCTCCCGGATTCCCTCCCAAACAACCTGCACAGCCATACCAACAGGGCTACCAACAAGCTCCTAAAGACGATATGCAAACTTCCATGGCCACTTTTATGAAACAACAACAGCAGTTCATGGAAGAGCAGCGTCAGGTTGTGAAGGGACTTTCTGACAAGATAAACAGCCTAGAATGTCAGATTGCACAAGCTGGTCCCAGTCAAGGCAATCCCGGCAGACTACCAGGGAAACCGGAGGTCAACCCTAAAGCTCAATGCAACGCTATCACTCTTCGGAGTGGTACTCAGTACGAAGAGCGACAACCTCCCCCGACCCCGGTAGAAGAAGGAGTACACGGGCAGGCCGTGCAAATAGACAAGCCAGCAGAGCACGAGCAGGCTGTGTCGGCCGACAAAGGAAAAGGAAAGAAGGATGAAGTAAAAGCTTATGTTCCACCTATTCCCTTTCCTCAAAGGCTTAACCCACTGGTCCACGACAAGAAGTTTGGACGCTTCCTAGAGATCATGAAGAAGCTCTATATAAACATTCCGTTTATTGAGGCTGTGTCCCAAATGCCCACCTATGCAAAATTCTTAAAGGACATCTTGTCCAATAAGAATAAATTAATTGATTATGGGACGGTGGCCCTGACGGAGGAATGCAGTGCTATCATCCAGAATAAGCTTCCGAATAAGTTGAAAGATCCAGGAAGTTTCTCCATCCCCTGTGACATAGGGAAAGTACACATCAAGAGAGCACTCTGCGACCTTGGGGCAAGTGTCAGTGTAATCCCTCTATCTGTCAGCAAGCAGCTAAACATGGGGGAAATGAAACCCACTGCTATGTCTCTCCATCTAGCAGATCGTTCAGTTAAGTATCCAGTGGGCATTTTGGAAGATGTTCCCATTAAGATTGGGAAATTTTTTGTCCCAGTTGACTTTGTGGTGTTGGACATGGAAGTAGACTGCCACACTCCTCTCATCCTGGGGCGACCATTTTTAGCAACTGCTGGAGCACTCATTGATGTCAAGAACGGAAAGCTCACTTTACGAGTCGGATCTGAAGAGATCAGTTTCGATGTCAAGGAAGCAATGCGAAAAGAATTCTCAGATGACTCATGCTACCGAATCGACGTCATTGATGAAGCAGTCAAAGAACTTTTCGCACAACAATACTATGCAGACCCACTTTTGGCATGCATATCTCAAAATAAGAACACGGGAGATCCAAATCTTGAGAATGCAGAATGTGCGTGCCAGCTTGAAATCTTGTCACCAGTGCCTGCAGAAGAAGCTATGATATTTGAAAAGCTGGACAAGTCACCGGATGACCCACTCCAAGAACCACTTTCGACGGGTGAGTTGAAGCCTCCACCTACTAAACCCCGTTATGCACTTCTGGAACCAAATTCCATATACTCAGAGGTCATAAATGCGGGTTCTATGGAGGGAGAAGAAGAGAAGTTGCAGAAAAATATGGAGCGACATAAGAAGACAATTGAGTATTCTTTTGATATGATAGGGATTAATCCCTCAGTTTATACTCACAGAGTCTTGCTGCCCAAGCCTTTCGATCCTGGAGAGCCTTCCAGACAAGAGGTAATGCAGCCATTCTCCAACCTGCCTTCGGCATAAAGAGTCTAACGTCCAGCTACAAGACGTTAAAGAAGCGCTTCGTGGGAGGCAACCCACAATTTTGCATCAATAAAGAATTCATCCCCGTGACAGCCCCAAGAAGGAAAAACAGGTTCTATCTTTCCTTTCTATATTCTGGTGCAGTGAGGACACTGCATATTTCAAGTTTGGGGGTGCAAATAGATTATTTGCTTTTTTTTCTTTTAAAAAAAATAAAAAATTTCAGCATGCATGCATAAATTTTTCAAATTTTGTTTTTGTTGTTTTCTTTGCCAAATAAAACTTTTTTGTAAATTGCAAATCACTCAATTGGGTTTATTGGTTCCGACTTGACAATCAAAACAGGAAATTCAACATTTATATCCCATGTTTGTCAAGCATCTTCAGGCTTGCATTGGCCTTGAAGTGAAAAATCCGATTTGGGCCGGGTAATATCTTTCTGGGCCGCGATGTTATTTGATTAATGTTATCCGACTAACTCTTTTTCGTTGTTTCTTTTTTTTTAAAAAAAAAACTTGGCATTAATAACAGGTCTTAGAACAGGTTCATGACTCGGTCGAGGCGAAATTTTTACAAGGACATTTTCTTAAGGACATGATTAAGGCGTTTTTCTTCTTTGGTTTGTAAACTAACCTTTACACACAGCTAGCCCGTGCACACTTTTCCCTTGCTAACCTTTTAGGGCCCTTATTGATAGCCATAATTTCTTTCATACCTGCATCTTCCCACCTTCGCCTTTTGAAGCCTTGGCTATCATAACATTTCTTTTTCCTTTTCCATCCCTTTATGCATGTTGCTCGAATTATTTTGTGTCTTTAATTCTAGTCTCATATCAGTTGGATTTTGGTTCTTCTATACAGGCACTACACAGGGAGCCTGTGTCGATTCTGGAGAAGTATTGTTCAAAAGGAAAAAAATCACAAAAGAGGAAAAAATGGGGGCAATTAAGAGAGAGTATTCCTTTATCATGCAAATTGATTGTCCCTATTTATTTTCATATGAAAAAAAAAAGAGAAAAAAATTCAGTTTAGAACCATTCAAAAAAAAAAAGAGAGTTTATTCGGCTAGATTTTAAAGCTCAAATTTTTCTTTCGAGCACTTGCATTTCTTGTTTCTTCCCTTTTCCCATTTCTTGTTAAACTTTAACCAAGCCCCATTACAACCTTAACAAGTCCTTTTGATCCTTTCGATTAGTGTCCTTGTCATTAGTGGAGATCGAAGAGTGAATCTGCTTATTTGATCTTGTTTATTTTCTTTAAATAAAATGCCAAGACTAACCTTCCCTTTTTCAGCAAAATTGAGGAAGACGGAGAATGGTCCAAATGGTGTCATGGCCCATTTAGGTGGAATTTGGTTCGATTGGGATTATCCTTTTTAGGTTCTTTGCGGGTCTAGGAATCTTGACATCTTGGGGTATTTTTGGAGGTTTTTTGTGACATTGACATTTCGGTTTCTGACTAAGCCTGTTGAGTGATTTTCCCTTTTTACCCTTGTTTTCACGATATTTGCTTGGGGACAAGCAAAAGCTTAAGTTTGGGGGCGTGATGTGTGCATATTTTACACATCATTTTTGGGTTTATTTTGTGACTTTTTCCTTATTTAAGTATTAATTTATTTTATTTTAAGCATTTATCTTTATTTAAATCTTATAAATCACTAATTCTAGTATGCGAGGACTTGTGTGCAGGAAATAAGAGTTTTTTTTGGACCCATGCCGATTTAAACAACAAGGTTTGGGCTGATTTGAAGATTGTATTACAAGTAGTTGCAGAATATTTTATTCAAGATTACATGAGAGATTCACGCTTGGCAACTTATGATCATGAAACTTTCAAATTGAAGGGGGGCTCCACGTGTGGTGTATATTGGCAAGAAAAAGTGGATTTGTTGGTTGGTTGACCACTTCTTGCGCTATATCACATGCAAGCTGGAGAGTTGGTTGTTAATTTGATTTTGCAAATTTTGGCAAATGAATTCCAGCCACTAAATGGTCCCCTCCCACTACTATAAAAGCCAAGGATGATGACGAGCTAAGGAGAGGCCCCTATTCGGCACTATTCTGCACTTTAGTCTAGGATTTATTTCTTATGTAAACCTTCTACGATACTTTGTCAAACACTTGGAATTTTAGATTGTAGTTTGAGTTTGGAATTAAATAAAGAGGAAGAGGTACTTCATCAATTCAAGGTTTGATTGCTTATTTATTATTTATTTTATTCTTTTCTTGAAATAAAATGATGGCTTCTCTTGTTTGTATTTCTTCTCAAGTTATGTCTAACTAATTTTCTAATCTAGGATTAGGGGATGATCTTGTCATTTATTTTCATGCAAATTTAATAAAATATTATTTCTTTTAATTATTCTTCTTTGATTCGGTCTTTGATGCTTAATTAAGTTAGTTGTTTGGCCACCAATTAGCTTAAATCCATAATAGGAGACTGTTAAGTGACAGCGTCAGTTTCCTATAGAAAACCTTAGACCGGGCTTTAGGAACCGACCTCGGGAGGGGCGTGCTTTCTATTGGAGACTTAAAGGTAAGAACTTAAAGCTCTTAATTTATTTCAACACTGGCAGAATGGATAGTGGAGATAAGTTAGGAAGGGGTTTTACGGCTTACGGAAGTAGGCTATTGATCTAGTTGAGTTTACCGGTTCTTTCAAAGAAGAGTATTTTTAGGATTTAATATCAGATCTACACAGGCAGGTCATGTAGTGACAGAACACGGCTTGGTTGTGTTGCACTTAATTGCATGGAAATTGCGGCAAGGGATTCCCCGAACTCCTAGGTGTTTTCTCACCATTGTCATCTCATTTATTATTCTTGTTCTTTTCTTTTCCAAGTTTATTACACCATTCAATCGACTCCTCTTCGAGGCTTAATTTTCTAGATAATCATATATCACATTGTTAATAGTACTTAGCAAAGATCCCTGTGAGACGACCTTGGTACTACAACAACCTGTATACTTGTAGGAGGTTATCAGGTTCCAATGACAGGATGGTCTTCTGGTCTTGCAACAAGCTCCCACACATTATTCCTCTCAAACTGATTGAACTCTTCTTGCATTGCCATTACCCAATTTTCATCAAGTATGGCTTCATTGGCATTTTTAGGGTCAACTTGAGACAAGAATTCGAGATGTGTATTGATATTTTGTAATCTGGATCTTGTGGTTATTCCTCTTCTAGGATCACCTAATATGGCTTCAGTTGAATGTCCTCTGGGTGCTTGAACATCTGAGTTTCTCGGCTGTGAGTTTGAACCAGATTCCAGAACATTTGGGTGCACATCATTATTTTGAACATTTAGCTCGGGAGAAGCCAAATGTTGCTGAACCGCAATTGGAACAGGCAGTTGCTCTTCTTTTGTCTCATCAATGACCTGTGGTTGATTCACAAAGGTATACTCAATTTCTGTATCATCACTAAAATCATTCAAGTTAATCTTATCAAACACCACATGCATGGACTCTTCAACAACCATGGTTCTTTTGTTATATACCCTATAAGCTTTACTACTCAATGAATAACCAAGGAATATACCATCATCAGACTTGGCCTGAAACTTATCAAGATTATCTTTAGTATTCAGGATGTAACACTTGGAGCCAAATGTGCGAAAGTATGCAATATTTGGCTTTCTATCGAGCCAAATCTCATAAGGTGTCTTTTCAATTAATGGACGCAAAGAGACTCTATTTAAGACATAGCATGCTGTGTTCACACCCTCAGCCCATAAATAGGTAGGTAACTTATACTCATTAAGCATAGTTCTAGCTATTTCTTGTAAGGTTCGATTCTTCCTTTCCACAACCCCATTTGGTTGAGGTGTTCTAGAAGTCGAAAATGTGTGTTCAATGCCGTTTTGTTCACAGAATTGATTGAAGCTGGAATTATCAAATTCTCCTCCATGATTACTTCTGATTTTAGATATTTTATACCCTTTTTTATTTTGCAGCTTCCTAGCTAATGAGCCAAATTCTTGAAAAGCATGATCTTTTTGTGAAAGAAATAAAACCCATGTGAATCTAGAATAATTATCAACTATGACAAATGCATACTTTTTACCACCAAGACTCACAGTTCTCATTGGACCAAAAAGATCAATATGTAAGAGTTCAAGAGGTCGAGAAGTTGATACCACATGTTTTGGCTTAAAAGAACTTTTGATTTGTTTACCGAGCTGACATGCACGACATTTGGTTTATGCCTCGAAATTTAGTTTTGGCAGACCATCGACCAAATCTTTCTTTGACAGATTTGAGATAAGTTCAAGATTTGCCTGCCCTAGCCTCCTGTGCCATAGAGTTGTAGTATCTTTTCTTGCACTAAAGCACTTGATCTCAGGGTTAGTAACATCATTTAAACATATAGAGTACAGATTACCAATCCTTTTTCCAACAAATAGGATACTCTCATCATCAACTCTACTTACAAGGCATCTAGATGATTCAAAAGTAACTCTGAATCCTTTGTCACAAAGCTGACTGATACTAAGCAAGTTGTACTTAAAATTATCAACAAGTAACACATGCTCAATAGTTGGATTAGTGCCAATCTTACCAGTACCAAGGATTTTTCCTTTAGAACTATCACCAAATGTAACATTACCTCGGTGTTTTGAGAGAAGGGATGTAAATTTTAATAGGTCGTCTGTCATATGCCTTGAACAACCACTATCTAGAACCCATTCATCCCTTGTATCCTGTCAAATGATCAAGTTTTAGGTACCCAAACTAACTTGGGTCCATCAGGGTTAGATTTGGCTCCTTTCAGAACCCAAATATATTTAACATGATTGTTTCTCTTTCTATGAAAGCATGATCTGATCATATGACCAACATTTCTAGAGTAATAGCATATGATATCAGGTCTATGTGAGTGCTCATGATGTCCCTGCCTAGGATATTCACGATATCTAGGTCTATATTGTGATCTAGATTCAGCTTTGACAAACTTAACTGGCAGAATTGGCTTCTTGAAAACCATATGTGTAGCGCCTATTCTACTTTTATCTAGTGAATGCCTTTGTTGTCCTAGCAGCAAATTCAGACTATCTCTTCCATTAGTGAACTTCTCTAAGTAACATTTTAGATCCTCTACTTCAGCCTTTAGAGCATCATTCTTTTGAATAATCATTTCACATTTGCTCAAATTACTAGCTAGCTTTTTCTCAAGGTCATTATATGCATTTTGAGCAGCAAGTTTCTCTTTCTTTAATGACCACAAATAGTCAAACTTTGAGCATGTGCACGCTTAAGAGTTTCATATGCAGTTTTTTGAGATGCATGATCAAATTCAAGCAGATCAATACGTTTCTCATATGAAGCATTCTTCTTAAGTGCTTGATCATACTTATCATACAATTCTTCAAATGCTTCTTGAAGCTCATCAAAAGTATAGTCAAGAGAATCATTTACCTCATCATCTTCTCGAGCCATTAAGCATAGATTTACTGCTTCATCAAAATCAGAGTCACTTGATGAGTCCAAATCATCCCATGCTGACATAGCTTTCTTCCCTTTGCTCCTTGGGAAATCAGATTTGGCTTTTTGATGTGGACATTCTGACTTGATATGGCCTGGTCGATTGCAGCCAAAACACACCAGTGATGAAACGCTCGTGTCCCAATTTATTATTATAAAATAGAATTTACATATAAAATGACCAAATTGCCCTTATCATTCCCGGGACACGAAAATCATCAACTAAACATCCGTATCCCAAAATATCTAATTAAATTAATTAAAGCATGTGAAAAGACTAAATTGCCCTTTCTACCCGAGATACGATACAAATAATATTATCCTCATTTAATTACGCAATATATACCATACAATAAGTAATACAATTCGAGTATGCAGCGGAAGACAAATACATAAACAAATATGAATGTAATGCACTCTATGGATCTGTTCCGAGGAGGAAAGCACCGCCACCTGCTGTTATGCACCACTGCTCAAAGAACAGTTAACCTGTGGCAAGACTGTGAGGGGGTCAGACCAACCACTGTCTCACCACAAACAAATAAACCAATAATATACAATTACAAATCAACTACAAATACACCGGTATCAAGCAACAGCAATCACAGTGCACAATCAAGTCACAATACACAATACAAGCCATCATCAAACTACAAACCATCACTTATCATTACTTATTCTATTATCGTTGTTATTAGGTTTGAATATTTTATTAGGGCCCTCTACTGTGTGCGTCAAGCTCGGTCCCGTCTGATCAGACAACCAGGGCATAAGCCCAAATACAATCAGGGCCCAAGCCCAAATACCATCATAGAGAGAGAGAGAGACAGACAGAGAGAAAGAGGGAGGTAGAAAGGGGGAGGTAGAAAGAGGGAGGTAGAACCGGTCATAACAGACCCATATGCTAAACCGCATATACCATGCTATCCCGCATGAAATCCCGAGGGGTATCGCTTCCCGCTCGAACCAACCGGTCAACAGCCCCACAGTAGAATTATTATATTTGTTATTTATGCTTAAAGAGTATCGTGTACCATTACGCATGAATGTTCAGGTTTGTGTGAATCTAACATCTTATTCTCAAGTCCGGGCCTCTAGCCCACAGTCCACCACACAAACCACAAAACCATATAGCACGTTATTTAACACACAAAACAAGTCATGCTCGACAGGCATATTATAACACACCGGTACACAGTTCACATAATCATGCACACTGCATCAGAGGTATCATCAGTAAGAAGCAAGGTGTAAGCAAGGAAAGCCACAAAGCAGGCAAGCATGAATACAGCATTCAAGACCAACAAATAATACCACTTTATATACCAAGACAATTAACCGAGCATTGTAGGCAGTAATGCATACAAAGGTTTATAAGTCCTCACCTTGGCCATAATAATTGCCTCGGAAGCCGAAGCCTTAACCCGCCTCAACATTCCTATGTCCATAACGTCCTACGAATATACACATCATATAAGATGCTTACTCTTTACAAATAAATAAATGCATGTCGATGTATGATCTTGAGTTTATCCCGTAGCCTAAGGCCCATTACTAAACCATCAAGGTCTAAGCCCAAACAATCTTATAATCTTAGTCCAAGACTAAAGGTCCACTCAAATTAAAACATTAGGTTTTATCTTCCTTTGGGCCTAAGGTCCATATCCATAGTAGTTGTCAATTTTAATTATCCGTTGGGCCTAAAGCCCATATATCCTTAATATAATTAATTGGGCCTGGCCCAAATCATTATAAAAATAATCCAACTATTTTACAAATTCGAGCCCAGTCTTCCGACCTAGGCCTATAGGCGTCGGTAGGATTCCGGCCGCGCCACTCACAACTCGCGCATCCGGTTTCCACTAAGTCCATATCGTTTTAATACATTAATTAAATGCATTTACACAACATGACATGTACAAAATCAACTAACGGCCAACACCGAAAATTACCATGTGATGCTGGAAAGAAATTTATGTCTTGCCGGAATAGCAACCCGAGCCTCGCCGGATTCCGGTCAGGCTCGCCGGAGAAGACATCCTAGTCGTCAGGACAGTAACCCAAACACCGAAAACACCACAACAATCTGCTAAAAACCAATTGACATCCAAACCATATACAACTTAATAATCATCGATCTTAATCAACACCACACACTGATCACTACATCGATTTAAGAAAGAATTGGGGAAAGAATCCTTACTTAGAAATCGAGTCACACCGCCCAGACCCGGAAACAATTCGGATCCGTTGAGCAGCACACATACCCGAGTCTCAAAACCTCTGCCTATGAACAAACCCGCACACACCAGCCTAACCCCCGGTCAACAACAACACTGCAACCCGACCACACGAACCTGCAACACCTCCGACCGAACAATCAAAACATAGCACCCACTAACCAGAACCAGAACCCAACAACATCACTGGCCACCAACCAACCACATCAACAAACCAACACAGGCATAACCAAGTCGGGTTAGTCAACAACCCACAAATCCGTAGACGAACAGGGAAGGGAAAGGAGAAAAACGGTGCTTACCCGAAGAAGCAAAAGCATCAACGGGTCGTCCACACTCCGATTGTCCCTTCTTTCAACTTGCAGCAGTGGCGACTGTGGAGGAAGAAGATGATGGCGACGACGACTCGGGTAAATGCAGAGTGCGCCTTATCGCCCACTGGACCTGGGCTCCGCCTTGGCCTTCTCTGCAATCAACGGCGATGGAGGCTTCTAGCTCGGTCCTAGAGTCCCTCCTCTGGTCACGGCTCATACGAATGAGGAAGGAGGCTACATGGTGACGGTGTGGAGAAGACGAAGATGAGAGGAGGGGGCAACGGTTTGAGAACAAGAGAGGAGAGAGAGAGATCGTGGGGAGTGAGAGGGAGACCCGATTGGCGGCTCGGGAAAAAGGAAGAGGAGGAAAAGAAAAGAGAGGTGAGAGGGAGAAAGAGATGACTTATATACCACCACTCTAGGGTTAGGGTTTTTGTCGAAAGTAAAACGGCGTCGTTTTGCTTCCAAACGACGTCACTTCGTCTTCAAGCCCTCCCTTGGTCAACCCGAAAGTCAAAACACACATAAGTGTGTGTTTTATGTTATAGCTCAGCCCAAAACTACGTAATTTTAGACTAAACTACACCATGCCTTGTGTTTCAGCACAAAATACAAATAAACTCCAAAAGAAATCCAATTACGGTTTAATTTCACCATTAAATAAATATTTCCAAAGAAAAGAAGAAGAAATTAATAATAATCTTCTTGACCAAAAATCCTGGAAATTCTTCGAGGGCAAAATTAGAAATAAAATTTAAAAATTCTTAAAATTCCATAGAAATTAATTACTGAAAATTCGGGGCGTTACAAGTGAGTCTTTCTTTTGTTCATTTGATTTGGCACCTTGAAAACCCTTCCCTTACATTTGCCTTCTCTTTCGAAGAAATTTGACAAACTTTCTGGTGATTAGTGCCATATCTGCATCATTGTACTCATCACTAGACTCTTGGTCTGCCTTAAGAGCCAAATCTTTCTTCTTTGGTTCTTTCGGTTCTAGTTTGGAACCATGAACTATAAGCTCGCCAATGAGCTCATCATAGGTGAGAGTGTTCAGATTCTGAGCTTCTTCAATAGCTGTGACCTTTGGCTCCCACTCCTTAGGTAGAGATCTAAGGATCTTTGCCACTTTATCTCTATGAGTGACGGGTCTACCAAGTATAGCTAAACCATTGCAAAGAATGGTGAAGCGTGTATCCATTTCTTGTACAGTTTCTCTAGCAGCCATTTGAAAGAGCTCATAGTCTCTCATTAGACAATTGAGCCGAGACTCCTTTACTTGGTTAGTTCCTTTATGTGTGACACAAAGAAGCCTCTAGATTTCATAGGCTGTGCCACAAGAACTCACCCTTTGAAACTCACTTTCACTTACACCACATAGGAGTATATTTGTAGCTTGTGCATCAAGCTTAGCTCTCCTTAGCTCATCCTCAGACCAGAATTGCATGTCTCTTTGAGGTCTGGCATAAGGACTTTGAACAATATTCCACATCTCAAGATCTTTTCCTTCAAGGAAGATCTTCATTCTAAACTTCCAATAGTCAAAGTTCACTCCATCAAAGTATGGAGCTTTGTTGACACTTGTACCTTCATAAGCCATGATCTTTTTCTCTGGAAATTAATCCACTAGATTGAGAACGCAGCTCCGCTACCAATTATTGGCCCAGAAAAGGCTAAGAAGGGGGGGTTGAATTAGCTTTTTCCTCTTTTTCAGATTTTCTGTGATTTGGCTCGACACAGAAGCCAATTGTGAAACTTGAATGAAATGCGAAGATGAATGCAGGAAAGCAAAGAACACAGGCAATTTATAGTGGTTCCTCACTCAGGAGTACATCCACTACCTAAAGGTCCCCCCTTTAGGATTTCTAAACTATCCACTAATTGGCTTTTACAGGCGAGCCAAATAACCTATGGTACATAAGTTTTTGCGGGTTGAACTTGCTAAACCTAACCCAAAGCTGAACCTAGCTTTTCTACCTAATAAGATTATCCCTTATTTTTGTTGATTACAACCTTTCCCAAGGCAAAGCTTCAAGAGTGATTCACTCAAGAAGTTACACAAATTAAGCACAAGAATATCTCTCAATGTAAGCTCTTTTCTCAACTTAGAATCTCTTGAATAGCTAGGTTAATTTCCTGTGAGGCTTCAATCCTCTATTTATATATTCTAAGGATGGGGAGGAGTGTCTTCCAACGGCTAGATTGCTTCCAGGTGGCGCACAAGTTGACTTCTTTCTTTAATTAAGAACTGTCAACATTTGGGTGTTGGCTGAACCATAACTGGTAATTATTTGGGCAGAAATCGTTCTTCAATCTTCAAAAATTTTCTCCAAAAATGGAAATGAGGACCACCAGCTCTTTGATGGCATGAAAGAGGGCGTGAGGACCACTTTTCTGACCGTTAGTTGACTCTTGGAGGCCAAGTAAATCCGTTGTTGTAATTGCACAAAAGTCAGCTACTTTTCGGGACCACTTCTCCAACTGCCCAAACAGTGACGTTTTGGTTCGACGGAAAAGCCACACTGAAGCCAAATCTTCATGGTATTTGGTTTCTGCCAGAAACCAAATCTGCAAATGCTTAAAACACACAGGGGCTTTCCATTCTATTTTTTAATCATCAAAATAATAATGTAGCCATTGAATAATCATCAGAAATACACCAAACAAGATTAGTCTTAATTAATTAAGTGCTTAACACATGTTTAGGCTAATAGAACCAGCTTCGGTCCTCAACATAAGCATTGTATCCCTGCATCTTAGATTTCCAGAGCGTCAAAGAACACCCAAATTCGAGCTCTGTAGCTTCAGATACGCCTTCAACACCAAGACTGGGTCAAGCTGAAGGACTGCTGCGGGACTTTTGCAGAATAGTCGAATTGCAGAGAGCATAACTCGCCCAGTTCTGTTCCAAATCCCACAAACTCAGTGCCATATGAAAGCTATAGATGTTAGGTAACATTTGGCTTTGGTTTCACGCAATTCCAGCCAGTGGTTTGACCAGAATCCTCATTTTAGTGGCTAGGGGTCAGTCTGCCCGAGAGCAGTACCCCTAGGAACACTTCTCTTATTTTTCTCTCTTTCTCTCTCTTTTCTCTCCAGCTCCTATCCAAGAATTTGGCAGAGATAAGAGTGAGGGAGAGGTGCTTGTTTCTCCTCTTAAGGCCTGCCCAAGTAGGTGAGTCATCAGCCCACTTGCCACGTCTTCCTCTTTAGGTGCCACATGCACCAAAATGCCACCTCATGCTTATCCATGGCCAATTGGCCCATGCCACACAAGCTGCTAGCTTGTACACCCAAAGCCACCAGCATCTTATTCCCAAGCCACTTGGCTCACTCTGATTGGTTGATTTGGCCAATCACGAGTTTATACATCATCGGGTCCATTTGTGCATCGGCGGACACCCCACTGCCCCCGTTGTGCACCATTTCGTGTCAACTCGAGACAACGAATATCTCCCTTGGGTAGTTGTGCCTCCAATTCACTAATTGCACTTAAGTAACACATTACCAACATAATCCATCATTTATTGACTAGTAGGGTAGTTCTCTACTATCATAGATTAATCCTACAAGCGCACAGTGTAGTTATAGTACTCTATCAAGGTCGTATCCACAGGGACTGGGATGAGTCTGTTACTCCTTACCTAAGACAAATTAGGCTTGAGACAATTAAACAAAAACGGATTATGGGGTGAGTGTCAATAGGAAATCGAATTAACCAAGAGAATAAAAGTAATAGGAGTGTTGAAGTATGTGAGAATCAAGGTGTGGTGAAATCTTAGGCATCCAGGGACTCACATGTCTCGCCTTTATGCTCTAAATTGCTCAATAGAACCATCACAGGCTAGGCCTATGTGACGCCCTGTGTTTAATAAGATATCTTGAAGGGGCTCCCAACCTAAGGTACTACCAACGACTTTCGATCTTATTGATAGTTCTCTAAGTTTTCGTCTACCCCCTGTCACTAGAATAGACGTCCACTTAGAGATGAAGTTTTGTGTTGGTCTCTCCCTATCTTCTTTCGAACGTTCTCTAAATTACCCACAGTCTCTCCCTATCTTCTTTCGAACGGCTAGGGAATGAAAGCTGATTATTGTTGGTCAAGCTCACTTGGCTTCTTCTTTCGGTCCTTCACCAAGCTGCTACTAGATTTAAGATAGACTGCTCAATAATCAATCAAGAATCAGATTAAAAGTGGTGTCATTTTCTTGACCATGCTGCAACAGGCTGAGACAGTGCTGAGTCCGTGACTGAGCCTGTGGCTGAGCCTGTCGAGAACACAAGGTCAATTACACAGACTGGTTCTTGCAGGCGCTCTAAACCTATACTGAACCCATTTGTTTTCACTCACAGGTTCCTCCCAAAGTTCTCACTCATCCTAATGCTTTTGCATCGGTCAAACTAAGGGGATTAAGAATTGGTGTCAAGGCTAATTCCTCAATTAGTTCCTAATTTCTTTCAAAACTAAGAGCTAAGGGTTGGTTGTTGTTGTTCCAGCAACTGTGGTTTCTCCTTTCGGTCCTTCACCTAGCTACCTAAAATCATGTATGGGTTTGATCATGACTCAAACATGGAGCAAGTTTGCAACAACCAAACAAAAAAAAATCGGGTTAAAAAAACATAAGAAGAGCAATTTATTGCACTTAGAACAGAAATATGCTTCACCCCTTCAACCTAAGAGGGGTTGTTTAATTCATGCTCAGAATTACAAAAACAAAGGGGGTAAAGGATAGCAAGATGTTTGGAACAATTGTGAGGTTAGGGATAACACGATTTCTGCCCAGAAAAGGGTGTAGAATCTTGTTTCTCCTTGAACCCTTTGTTCCAGAACTTCTGCAAGTTTATGGGTGTTTTGATCGATGGGTTATTCGATGCACGTTCTTCCTTTCTCCTTCTCTTTTATGGTGCAGATTTCTCTCTTCTCTTCTCTCCCACGTGCTGGAAGGTATGGCAGTTGGGAAAGTTGAGCTTCAGTTGCCCATCTTGCTCCTCGAGGTAAGGCAGTTTGGGAGGTGTGCCGAATGGGTGAAATCTGCAAATCTACAGATTTTTAGAAGACTTAGGGGGAGGATAATGGTTCTTTAATTGTTAAATTCTTTGGGTGTGATGATTATCCCCTCTTTCCCATGCTAAAAGTCTTCTGAGTCGCTCAGGTCATGATTGTAGAGTTGAAAGTTCTGTAAGTGGTGAAGCTCTGCAAGTGGTAGAGTTTAATATTCTTATTTTTGCGTTCTGGTCATCTGCAGATTCCACAGGCTGATCCTGTGCTGGGCCTGTGCCTGAGGCTGTATGCAATTTCATCCCATTTTTATGTACAATTGATTTCAGCTCTTTTTGAGATTGATGGAGTGGCGTGATGGCTTCGTGGATCAAGGCAAATGTGGTGAAATCCAGTGGATAACTTGTGATTGGAGGGGGATTCGTGGCCTTTTACTGATTCTGCAGAGAACAACAGGCTGTCAAACAGGCTCATGCTGTGTCAGAGGCTGTTTCATTGAATTCTCCAATAAAATCTCCAAAATTCTTTAAAATGTACCTGGAATCACTAATCATACAGTAAGGGATGGGATTTAAGAGAATATGATAAAATAATGCAAAGTGAGGCATATAGTCATGATAAATCGAGAGAAAGTATATCTAAAATCATGCCTAAAACTATGCATATTTCATGTGCATCAAAATACCCCAAACTGAAGAATTTGCTTGTCCTCAAGCAATCAGAAGAGAAAAGAAGGCATGATTTCGAAAGGAAGTGAAACAACTCCATTGCATCAGATTTTCGCTAGGTTTCTCCCTTGTAGTGTCCCAATTTAGGCATCCTCTTATTCTTCCTTAAAATCTTCATAGACTCTAATCAAATTCCTTGTCATTAGTTTGATCATAAAAATCACAAGAATAATTTTGCAACTGGCCTCCATTCCTTCTGTCATTCGAAGAATTCAGTTAAAGGTTGAAATGTGGAAAACAATACCTCATATGCAGACCTATTACCTCTTGTCTCCGCTAATGTGCATAAGTTATCAAGCTAGGATCACTAGGACTTATTCGTGTTGTACTGAGGCTGGGTGAGGGTTGTCAAAGAAGGATGGATGGTTTTTGCAAGGGTCAATGGCTTGTGAACTCGATTTCTTTTGTTTTTGTTTATGAACAGCATGAGACAGTGTAGAGGCTATTTGACCTTGTATTTCCTGCGGTATCATGCTGTTCAGTAACTGCATCCCGATACTTCAGCCATTCTTGATGTAACCACTGATTCCAACAGATGGATTGGATTTGTGTTCCTTGGTGGAGTATGATTTCCAGATGTTGCCCTTGTCCTTCCTCCCTTTCTTTATTTTTGTTTTTCCTTTCTTCTTTTTTTTTTCTTCTTCCCATATTTTTTCCATTTTCTTTTTCTTTTTCAAGGGGAGGATGGAGTTCGTGCATCTGGTGGCGTTTTGATTTTTGCACTGGCTGAGTATGGGTCATCTCCTTTTCCTATTCTTGATCAAATCTTGCTTACAGGCTCATCGACAGGGTGCGGCTGTTTGAAGAAGTTTGGTGCCCTTAGACACTGATGGCCCCTGCTTATGGCTGCAAATGGTTGAGGGTGGACTGTGCAGGGTAATTGAATGAAATGGGGGCCATCTTGATTGGCTCAAATGGGGTTGCAAGGGTTTGAGTGAGGTGTGGGTTGGTGTAGTCTGTTTGATGTGCCAAAGATGGCCTAGATCCTCTCCTTGCTTGTAGACTTTGCTTAAATTTTGCCTTGACAGAAGTAAATGGTCTGTTCTAAGGTAAACAGGTTGAGCCTCTTTGTTTAGAAAAAAATTCCTTAACATGGTCCTTCTCTTGACAGAGTTCATGGAATGCAGTTGCTTGATTATTCCTGTTTTGTTTTGGAAGAAAAATAAGACAAGTCATAAGATTATGGTCTTGAGCAGAATTTAAATGGAACAAGAGAGAGTACATAAATATAAAGACAGGCTCACATTGGGAGAAACAAAGTGAAAATAGATGAAAATCGAAATTGCATTACATGAACACTAGAAAGTACATAGCATAATTGCACCCTAAAATACCCCAAACTGAAAAACTTGCAGTGTCCTCACTGCAGAAACAAAACAAAAATAGGGTGCAATAACTACAAGGTCACATAAATAAAAGAAACACTCTGCCGAAAACAAAAGAGATAAGGTCTAGGCTGAGTTATATGGACACAAAAATACCCCAAACTGAAAGTCTAACTATGTGTAGTGGGGTTCGTCTAGACTAAATCCGTGCTACAGGATCGGGGGAAAGTTAGTTTCTGGGCCTCTTCTTCCCGGATGGTGGTTGAGGTGGTGCTGGCGGTGCCCTGGTCAGTGCCCGTGCCATGTTGAGGAGGTTGGTGAGGGTTTCAGTCAATTGGACTTGCTGGCTCGTGTATTGGTTATGGAATTCTCGCATGACACGGGCCTGTGTCTCCCCATTCCTCCTCAGTTCTGTGATGCCCCGAGTGATGCTAGTGCGCATTTCCCCCATTGAGCCTGTGAGGCGGATCTCTTGGGTAAAAATGCTCTCCTGGAGGCGCTACTGACGTTCCCCTTGAGCATTGAGGGTCTCTTGTAGGCGATTTTGGTTTTGGAGGATTGGAATGATCTGTTGACCAATTCAATCCTGCATTTGCTCCAGGATATCTAGCAATTGGTCTCGGGTAACAGCCTAGGCCTGTGCTTGAGGCGGTGGGGCTGCTGGAGGGGCTGTCTTTGGCTGCTGTTGGTCCGTATTATTTTGGGGCTGTCCCTAAGGCGGTGCCTCGCCCTGTGCCATGTCTACTCCTATAGCCTGTTCCTCAGGTTGTTCCTCTGCTGCTTCTTCCTCAGCCTGTTCCTCAGGCTGTGGTGCGGGAAGGTTGAGGCGGTTGAGAATGGTGCTGCCGATCCAAGCCGTTCCTTCAACTTCCTGGAATTGTTTGAGGGGGATGCCAAAGTGTCGTGCCAGTGTTGTGATTATCCCTGCGCCTGGAAGGTACTGGGCTTGCCGTTGTGTATAGAGGCAGCAGAGAATGAAGCTTCCTGTGTTGAGGGGCTGTCTGTGAACCATGCAGTATAGAATGAAAATTTCCTCGGTTTGCACTGTCAGGAGACTCCAGTTCCGGTCGTAAATATTATGCGCCAGGAAGTGCTGAATGACTCTAAGGCTACGACGGTGGAAAGATGTGGCACTGCTGAAGGAGGAGTTGTAGCCCGGGGTGATGGTATTCTCCCTCTAGAACGTTTCGGTGTCAAAGTTGCCAGGCCTCTCCTGGTGTCCTTCGTTTGGCAGTCCAAAAATTGCGTTGAACTGGGTGACCGTGAGGACCCTGTTCTCGTTGCCCAACCTGAAGCGGGCGAGTCCATCGTGGCGCGGTGTGGGTGGCTGATAGGAGAGTGAAGAGAAGAACTCACGGGCGAGGTCCTCGTAAGTTTCCTCTCCCAATGTGGCAAAGTTCAACCACCCAATGGGTCCAAGCAACTGCCTGGTGCTGTTGCGAAGGCCGATGTGGCGGAGGGCGTTCATGTCGAGCCATTTGCTAACAAGCACAACCTGAAATCGTGCTCGTATCCGCGCCCTCCTATGGTCGGCACTTACTGTCGGGAAAACGAAGGGTTGGATGTCGACCTCTTGTCCGGCCTGTTCATCTTCTTGTTGCTCTGCTTCGTCCTCCTTACCTTCCCTTTGTTCCTTTTTTTCCTTTACTGCCTTAGGGGTGGGGTCCGGGGTTCCCGAGGGCGATCCTGGTTGCATTTGGATCGTCCCTCGTGTGTTGGTGTGAGGGCGGGCATTGAGGGGCTGGCCGTGGCGGCAGTTTTGTATTTGGAGGTGGTGGAGCAGGTGCGTTGGCGTTTTGTCGGGCGGGTGGGGGTTGTGGTGAGGTGAGGGGTAAGGGTGAGGGCGGCGGTGGATGATTCTGGGGTTGGGTCCACCGTCATGTCGATGATTTCGGATTCGGGGACGGCGGTGCGCTTTTTGGGGCGCACTTCAGTGGTGGTGGTGGTTTCAATTTCTAGAGGGGGGGCTAGGTTTAGGTCAATCCCGCCGCCAGGGATTGTGAGTTGGGTACGAGGGCGGCGGGTGTAATGGGTGAGTGGGGTGGTTTGTGTGTTGGATGGTGTGGTTTGAGAGGAGTCGGGTATGGTGGCTGTGGGTTCTGTTATTGGTGTAGGGAGTGCGAGAAGGGGTGGGGGTTGCGCGTTTTATGGTGGGTAAAGGCGAGCGAACTCGCTGATGAGGAATTGGAGGGGAGGTAGGTCTGGGTGTAGTTGCAGTGGTGGGGGATTTGGCAGGTTGCGTCGAATGGATTGGAAGAGGAGGCGGTTGATGGTGTAGGTTCCAGTGGGGTTAAGGGGTGGGAGATTAGGTTGAGGTCGGGTGGGGGAAGAAGGAGGGGTTATAGATGGTGTGTTTTTGTTGCCGCCGGCCATAATGGTGAAGGGAGCAATTTTAGTGTTTTAGGGTTTGCAGCATTGGGTAGGAGAGAGGAAGAAGATGAAGTGAAGTGAAGGCAGGGGTTTTCTTTTTAAAGCCGATGAACAAGTGCAACAATTGGTGAAGCAGTGGATAAACAAAGGGTTATGTCTGCTCAGTAATGATTGTTGCCTCCCATTCATATATGTGTGTGCCCTCTTTTTCAGAATTTGGATTGTGTCTATTCGCATGAATGACACGTGGGTAAGGGGGTATAATTGTGTTGGGCAGATTTTTTTAGCGTGTGAGACAAATTTTTCCTGTTTCTTTTTTTGCACTGGGAACTGTAGCCGAAATAGGCTGAGCCTGTTTATGACTACAGGGGGCACAGGCTGTGCCTTGGTATTGACATTGTTTATAAGGAAAAATTTGTTTCCTAAATTTAGCAAGACTCTAACCCTAGCATTTTGTTCGAGGTTCCCTATCAGTAATGATTCCCTAAGTGCGAGAAATCGTCAAAATAAATTGTTAGATTAGTGTGGAAGTTCGGCACAGGCTCAGCCTGTGATGAGGCTGTGGTGAGCCTGTGTAGGGTCAAAATACTCTTTTTGCAAAAGTTATTAAAGCTAGTTATTGAAAGAGGTAATAGGGGAACTTCCCTGGCGATTTTCTGACTTGATGATTCCTTTCCTCAAATTTGCAGCACCTAATAAAAACAAAAGAAAGCACATAAAACAGAACGAAAGAAAGAAAAATAAAGAAAGTTTTGAAAATTACCACACTTGGGGATTGCCCAAGTGGTGCTTCTTTTACGTCTTTTTAGCTGGACACCTCCTCATTATGCTAGTTGGGAGGTGGATCATGGAGCAATTGAGTCTCCTGATATTCAATGGCTCTCGTGTGATACAGCTTCAGCCTGTGTCTATTTACCTTGAACGGATGTGTCTGCTCATTGTAGATCTCTACTGCTCTATGTGGGTAACAGTGTGACACAGTGAAAGGTCCAGACCTTCTTGATCGAAGCTTTCCAGGGAATAGCTTCAGGCGAGAGTTGCAAAGAAAAACTTGGTCACCTTCCTTGAATTGCTTGGGCTGGATCCTGCTGTCATGCCACTTCTTTGTCTTTTCCTTGTATAGCTTGGCATTCTCATATGCTTCAAGCCTTAGCTCGTCTAGTTCATTGAGCTGCAATAGCCTCTGCTCCCCTACGGCCTGTGTATCAAAGTTTAGAGCCTTAATGGCCCAATACGCCTTGTGCTCGAGTTCCACAGGCAGGTGGCAAGCTTTTTCAAAGACTAGGTGATATAGTGTGGTGCCTATAGGAGCCTTATAGGCTGTGCGGTATGCCCAAAGAGCATCAACAAGTTTCATTGCCCAATCCTTGCGTGATGGTCCCACTGTCTTCTCCAAGATTTGCATGATCTCCCTATTTGTCACCTCGACTTGGCCACTTGCCTGGGGATGGCAGGGAGTGGCCACTTTGTGTCTGATTCTATATTTCCTCAAGAGGGCTTTAAACTGCCTATTGCAAAAATGGGTACCACCATCACTGATTATGGCTCTGGGTGTGCCAAATCGAGTGAAGATGTTTTTCTTCAAGAACCGTGTCACTACCCTGGCATCATTCGTTGGGGAGGCAACAGCCTCAACCCATTTGGAAACATGATCCACAACCACCAAGATGTAGTTGTTCCTATATGAACTTGGGAATGGTCCAATGAAGTCAATCCCCCAAACGTCAAACAGCTCTACCTCTAGTATGTCCTGCTGTGGCATTTCTTGCCTCTTGAGAGGTTCCCTGTTTGTTGGCATTCCTTGCAAGCTATCACCCAATTGCGCGCATCCTTGAACAAAGTAGGCCAATATAGGCCAGCTTGTAAGACTTTTGAGGCTGTCCTGGTTGCACCATGGTGTCCTCCGTACTGTGCATTGTGGCAACCGTATAGGACCTGTGCCACTTCTTCTTCAGGAATACATCTTCTGACAATCCCATCTCCACACCTTCTAAATAGCAGGGGCTCATCCCAGAGGTAGTTCTTTATGTCAACAAAGAACTTCTTCCTCTGAGAATAACTCAGATCAGGTGGGAGTGCTCCACAGGCTAAGAAATTAATAATTTCTGCATACCACGGTATGAGCCTGTGAGTGACACTGTGGATGGTTGAAATGAGGCTGTCGTATAGGAGGTGGTCATCAATGGGCATGTCCTCTCTTGGCATGTGCTCTGGTGGTAGTCTGGATAGGTGGTCAGCTACTACGTTCTCTGTACCTTTCTTGTCCCGGATTTCCAAGTCAAACTCCTGAAGGTGGAGTATCCACCTCAGGAGTCTTGGCTTGGTTTCCTTCTTCATCAGCAAGTACTTCAAGGCGGAGTGATCGGTATGTACGATGACCTTGGAACTAAGCAAGTATGCCCGAAATTTCCCAATGGCAAAGACTACTGCCAAGAGTTCCTTTTCAGTGGTGGCATAGTTGACTTGTGCTTCATCTAGAGTTCGGCTTGCATAATAAATTGCATGAAGTTTGTTGTCCTTCCTCTGTCCGAGCACAGTCTCTACAGCATGGTCACTGGCATCACACATGATCTCAAAAGGCTGGCTCCAATCTGGGGGCTGAATGATTGGGGCTGTGGTCAATGTTGTTTTGATCCTGTGAAAAGCATCTAAACAAGATTCATCAAATACAAATTCGGCATCTTTACTAAGGAGATTCGTCAAAGGTTTTACAATCCTTGAGAAGTCCTTAATAAAGCGCCTATAAAAACCTGCATGACCAAGAAAAGCTCGAATTGCCTTAACAGAATTAGGAGGTGGAAGTTTTTCAATTATATCAATTTTGACTTGGTCTACCTCAATTCCTCGCCCTGAAATTTTATGCCCAAGGACAATTCCTTCAGTCACCATAAAATGTCACTTTTTCGAATTCAGAACAAGGTTAACAGCCTCACACCGTGCTAGCACTATTTCAAGGTTAGCCAAACAAATATCGAAAGAAGTTCCATGGATAGAGAAATCATCCATGAATACCTCCATTATATGCTCTATCAGGTCATGGAATATGGCCATCATGCAACGCTGAAATGTGGCAGGGGCATTGCACAAACCAAATGGCATGCGCCTATATGCAAATGTGCCATAAGGGCATGTAAATGTTGTTTTTTCCAGAACACTTGGGTGGATTAGGATCTGAAAGAATCCAGAGTATCCATCCAAGTAGCAAAAATGCGTATGCTTGGAAAGTCTTTCTAGCATTTGATCAATGAATGGCAAAGGAAAATGGTCTTTTCTAGTAGCCTTGTTAAGCTTCCTATAGTCTATGCACAATCTCCAGCCCGTGATAGTCCTAGTTGGTATGAGTTCTGTAAGTTTCCCTAGAGCTATTATGACATTCATAATATGCACAACAAGCAGCGGAAAGACCGGAAACATGCCTAGAACCACATGTGAAGCTACAAGACCGAATAACAATTTTTACATACCTGTAGTATTAGGATCTTTCACCTAATTGCCGGATGGAATCAGCAAGAGCAAGACAACGGCCTGGCTCCTCTACGGTATCCACACGAACCGTGATTTAGCTTGAATCGTCACACGATCCAACTCCCGAGCTCACCCCGAACTGATGTGCTAGCAACAGTTTACGGGATCGAGTGTGTTTTTGGGGTGCTTGTGTTTTTGCTTCTTTCACAAAGAAGTAGAGAAGTTCAGAGAGTGTTTTTGGGTGCTGCCAAACGTGGTAAGAGGGAGAAGAGAGAGTTATGATCTGATCTCTAAACACTCCACTAATCCCCTCAATTAGTGCAAGCAAATGGCCAACACTAATGGCCCATGACAATGACCTCTCATCATCATGCTTCCACTAATCACACAATCAGACACAAACACTCACTAAGCCACTAACTCAGGTCAATAATTCTGCTAATTATTGTCCCAAAACGACCCTGGTTCAACCATGGTCCAACCTCGGTTCAACCACGGTCCAACCACACCCGGTCCAACCATGGTCCAACCACGGTTCAACCACCTGCTCGAATCAACGGTTCTATGTGTGTGACCCTGTAGGCACTTGTAACGTCCGGTAATAATTGTAAAATCCCATTTTACAATTATAAACAAAGAGCGGCGTCTAGCAACACATCATTGCTACCCGAACGACAAGATCAGTACTGATTCTCTATGCCTCGGAATATGTCATCGTCCCTTCGTCCCATTATCAAGATCAAACACGAGACATGGAATATGTCAATCTCGTATATGTTTAATCTATGTTTCTTGATCCCCGAATTAACTGTATAAAACGGATACCCGTGATATCACCATATCACCTAATCCGAGCATGGCCATGCATTTAACAGTTCAACTCTATCAAGAAACCATACGATAATATACCCGTTATATGGGTCGGACGAATCCCCTCTTGATTAAACAAAACCCACTACATACTCATCATATACCCAATGATTACCCTTATGTCCACCCAGTTACGGGTGACTAGGAAAATATCAAAGTACATGATTCATATGTTGGATACCTTGACGATCTCAGGTCGGAGGACAGTACATCTATAAGAACCACTAATGACATAGATATAACGTTCCACGTAGGGTTCTTATGTGGGTCGGTCCAGTCCACAAGTTCTCTAACTTGTACCCGTATGTAGAATTCATATCACATATGCAATTCTTAACATACGCTAGTCTTAATTTATTATTATAACCCATCCATAATAATAATCGACTAGGGACATTTAAGAATATATCAAATATAATCTAGGGTTATAAATATATGCAAGAAATTATCTCATAATCATATTTATTGGAATAACCTCAAAGTATATACATGACTACAATCATCCATAGATTGGCTTTTGGGCATATAACTAACAAGTTCTTCCTTTTCATTTTTCACAACTGTCATTCCTCCCTTTTTAGGAACTACATGCACGACACTAACCCAAGGACTATCTGAAACTGGATAAATTATCCCAGCTTCTAATAGTTTCAACATTTCCTTTTTAACCACTTCTTTCATGTTTTCATTTAATCTCCTTTGTGGATCTATTACGGGTTTGCTGTCTTCTTCCAAAAGAATACGATGCATGCAAAGGTTAGGGCTGATACCTGTGAGATCGTCAATGGTGTAGCCTACTGCCTTTCGGTGTTTGTTGACTACAGTGCGTACCTTTTCTTCTTCCTCCTGCGAAAGGTCAGCTCCAACAATAATGGGAAAAGAAGAGGCTTCAGGGTCTAAGTAGATATACCTGAGGTTAGGTGGTAGAGGTTTTGTTTCTATCCTTGGTGCCTCTTTCGCAAGTTCGGGTCCAGCGGATACAGGTTCTGAAATAACATTAGGGACAGGCTCAGAGACAGCCTCAATCTATGGTTCTGTAGTATGGGTCTGTGCATCAGTTCCTGGCTCTGTTTCTTCTGTCAGAAATTTTGCTACCTCCTTCAGGGCCGTTTCATCTCCTTCATTGAGTCCATTGACTAGTCACCCTAGCAGCTCATCTTCATGTGTCTCCATGAGTTGGGATGCCTTGACAAGCACATCGACAGGGTCTGGCACAACATCAACCATGCAACACTGTTCTGCTCCAAACTCATTCCTCTGCGCCTTCTGGACATTGAACTCTACTGTCTCCTTTCCAAGTCGCAATGTCAATGTTCCATTGGCGCAGTCGATCATGGCTCCTGCTGTGACTAAGAACGGATGCCCCAAAATGATGGGTGTCTTCTCATCCTCTGTCATGTTCATCACTATAAAGTCTACAGGGACGAAGAAATTGCCAACTTTGACTGGAACATCCTCCAACACCCCCACAGGGTATACAAGTGAGCGATCGGCAAGCTGAATGGTCATCCTCGTGGGCTTGATGTCTCCAAGGCTCATGTTCTGAGTAATGGAGAGTGGTAACAGGCTGACACTTGCCCCTAGATCGTACAAGGCTCCTTCAATCTTTTTGTCCCCGATGTTGCAAGGTATTGTGAAGCTCCCTGGGTCTGTACATTTCCTGGGCAGATGGTGTTGAATGAGGGCACTCCCCTGGGCTGTCATGGCAACAGTCTCAATGTCATCAATAGTTCTTTTCTTTGTCAGAATATCCTTAAGGAATTTAGCATACGAAGGCATTTATGTAAGCACATCGCTGAAGGACACATTGACATATAGCTTACTCAGTATTTCCTTGAACTTACGGAATTGCTTCTCCAGTTTGGATTTGTGGTACACTTCTGGGTATGGGAGCGGAGGTTGATAAGGTAGAACAGTCTGAGGCTGCTTCTTAGCCTTTCTCGTGCTAACAGGCTCAGACACTGACTCAGTCTATGCCTGCACTGTCTGTCTAGAACTGGATGTCGATGCTTGTTGCTCTACAGCCTGAGGCGGTTTCGACACTGTGTCTCTCAGTTCCTTCCCACTACGAAGTGTTACAGCCTTGACATGCTCGTTTCTTGGGTTCTCTATTAGTTTTCCTGGGAGAGCTCCTTGTTGGCTAGTGGACATGGAGGCTTGTTGGGCAATTTGGTTTTCGAGGATTCTGTTGTGGGATTTGAGTTGGCTGATCTCCTCGCTTATTTTATTCTATTTCTCCAAGATGGACTGCAACATGGTCATCATGTCGGTGTTGTTGCCTTGCTGTCCTCCTTGGTTTTACCTCTAGTACTGTGGTTGTCCTCCCTGGTTCTGTCTCTGGTACTGGGCCTGTTGTGGAATTTTTTCTTCGGTCGGTCCCTTCCAAGAAAAGTTTGGATGATTTCTTCAGGATGGATTATAAGTGTTTCCATATGGGCCCAGCTTCCGCTGGATGAAGTGAGCTTGCTCAGAATCACATTCGGCAAAGAGTGGGCAACTGGAAGTACCGTGAGGTCCTCCACAGCCTTCACAGTCTGGGGCTGTGGTTGAGGCTGTTTGACTTGAGCAGCCCCTAGTTGCTTCCTGAGGGCTTCTATCTCTGCCTCAAGCTTAGTTACTCTGTCCACACCAATTATTCTGGAGGATTTGACTCCTCTGACTTGGGTCTTCCTCTTGGACAACGCCTCTAGAATGGCTACTCCATCATTATAGTCCTTGTCTATGAATGCACCATTGGCCATCTTGTCTAGGGTGTTCTGATCTTCATCACATAGGCCACAATAGAATTGTTCTAACTGTACGGCCTCTTCAATTCGGTGGTTTGGGCATCTTCTGAGTAATCCCTTGAAACGCTCCCAAGCATCACGAATTGATTCATCATAGCGTTGAGGAAAACCGATAAGCTGCTGCCTTAAACTTGCAGCTTTGCTTGAGGGATGGTACTCCTTCAAGAAAGCTGTGACTAGACTGTCCCAGTCAGTGAAATGGCCTGCTTCATGGTTGTTGAGCCATTTGAATGCCGCATCTCTGAGTGAGAATGGGAACACTCTCATGTATAGCTGCTCCTTGGTCATCCCTGCTATGTTCACTGTACTGCACACTCACAGGAAGTTTTGCAAGTGCGAGTTTGGATCTTCAGAGGGTGTGCCTCCAAAGATACGCCTTTCCAGGATGCTTAGCAAGTTGGTCCTGATCTCATACGGACCATCTACATCAGGAATGGCTATACTGTTGTGTATGATGGTGGTTGGTGGTTGTAGGAGCTGGGACATGGGAATGTAGGGTCGAACAGGCTGAGCCTGTTCAATGCCCTGTTGCGCTCCATCATTGGGTCTGTCCGCCATGTTTTGTTGTTTTTGTTTGCGAATCTGGCGGGTTGTCTTTTCGATCTCCTGGTGGAAGATTAGAGATGGTTGTTTGCTCCTGGTTTGGGGCATGCACCACCTAAAAACTTCGAACTTTGAAAAAAAAAAAGGAAAATATAAAAGCCTAATAAATCAAGTAAAAAGCAAAAGAATCAAGCGCCAGTCCCTGGCAACGGCGCCAAAAACTTGGCAGGGCAGTTCTCTACTATCACCGATTAATCCTGCAAGCGCACAGGGCAATTGTAGTACTCTCTATCAAGGTCGTATCCACAGGGACTGGGATGAGTCTGTTACTCCTTACCAAAGACAAATTAGGCTTGAGACAATTAAACAAAAATGGATTATGGGGTGAGTGTCAATAGGAAATCGAATTAAGCAAGAGAATAAAAGTAATAGCAGTGTTGAAGTAGGTGAGAATCAAGGTGTGGTGAAATCTTAGGCATCCAGGGATTCACATGTCTCGCCTTTATGCTCTAAATTGCTCAACAGCATCATCACAGGCTGGGCCTATATGACGCTCTGTGTTTAATAAGATGTCTTGAAGGGGCTCCCAACCTAAAGTACTACCAACAACTTTCGATCTTATAGATAGTTCTTTAAGTTTCCGTCTACCCCCTGTCACTAGAATAGACGTCCACTTAGAGGTGAAGTTTGGTGTTGGTGTTAATTACCCACATTCTCTCCCTATCTTCTTTCGAACGGCTAGGGAATGAAGGCTGATTATTGTTGGTCAAGCTCACTTGGCTTCTCCTTTCGGTCCTTCACCAAGCTGCTACTAGATTTAAGATAGACTGCTCAATAATCAATCAAGAATCAGATTAAAAGTGGTGTCATTTTCTTGACCATGCTGCAACAGGCTGAGACAGTGCTGAGTCCGTGACTGAGCCTGTGGCTGAGCCTGTCGAGAACACAAGGTCAATTACACAGAATGGTTCTTGCAGGCGCTCTCAACCTATATTGAGCCCATTTGTTTTCACTCACAGGTTCCTCCCAAAGTTCTCACTCATTCTAATGCTTTCGCATCGGTCAAACTAAGGGGATTAAGAATTGGCGTTGAGGCTAATTCCTCAATTAGTTCCTAATTTCTTTCAAAACTAAGAGCTAAGGGTTAGTTGTTGTTGTTCCAACAACTATGGTGGTCCTTCATCTAGCTACCTAAAATCATGTATGGGTTTGATCAAGACTCAAACATGGAGCAAGTTTGCAACAACCAAACAAGAAAATCGGGTTAAAAAAACATAAGAAGAGCAATTTATTGCACTTAGAATAGAAACATGCTTCACCCCTTCAACATAAGAGGGGTTGTTTAATTCATGCTCAGAATTACAAAAACAAAGGGGGTAAAGGATAGCATGATGTTGGAAATAATCTGGAGGTTAGGGGTAACAGGATTCCTGCCCAAAAAAGGGTGCAGAATCGTGTTTCCCCATGAACCCTTTGTTCCAGAACTTCTGCAAGTTTATGGGTGTTTTTATCGATGGGTTATTTGATGCGCGTTCTTCCTTTCTCCTTCTCTTTTATGGTGCAGATTTCTCTCTTCTCTTCTCTCCCATGTGCTGGAAGGTATGGCAGTTGGGCAAGTTGAGCTTCAGTTGCCCATCTTGCTCCTCGAGGTAAGGCAGCTTGGGAGGTGTCCCGAATGGGTGAAATCTGCAAATCTGCAGATTTTTAGAAGACTTAGGGGGAGGATAATGGTTCTTTAATTGTTAAATTCTTTGGGTGTGATGATTATCCCCTCTTTCCCATGCTTAAAGTCTTCTGAGTCACTCAGGTCATGATTGCAGAGTTGAAAGTTCTGCAAGTGGTGAAGCTCTGCAAGTGGCTGAGTTTAATATTCTTATTTTTGCGTTCTAGTCATCTGCAGATTCCACAGGCAGAGCCTGTGCTGGGCCTGTGCCTAAGGCTGTATGCGATTTCTTCCCATTTTTCTGTGCAATTGATTTCAGCTCTTTTTGAGATTGATGGAGTGGCGTGATGGCTTCGTGGATCAAGGCAAAGGTGGTGAAATCCAATGGATAACTTGTGATTGGATGGGGATTCGTGGCCTTTTACTGATTCTGCAGAGAACAACAGGCTGTCAAACAGGCTCATGCTGTGTCAGAGGCTGTTTCATCGAATTCTCCAACAAAATCTCCAAAATTCTTCAAAATGCACCTGGAATCACTAATCATACAATAAGGGATGGGATTTAAGGGAATATGATAAAATAATGCAAAGTGAGGCATATTGTCATGATAAATCGAGAGAAAGTATATCTAAAATCATGCCTAAAACTATGCATATTTCATGTGCATCATTGACCGATTATATAAGTTGAGTACTCGGTAACCCTAAAGAGGCGAACCGTGCCATCAGGTTATTCCGAACCCATTTGTGCACACTAGGCCAAGCCAATGTGCACCATTGTCATAATCCGAAACCAACACATTTTACCGAGCCAAGACCCATAATATCATGTACACATGAAATGTGAACATCACCCATAAGGTAGCGAATACACGATCCAACTAACACGAATGTCCTCGGAGGACAAATAACACCCGACTCCCGTTATATGAGTATTCTTTTAGGGGTGGGTGTACCCGGGGTATCACAAAAATCCTTTGGCATAAATTATTGACTGTTTCACTATTCTGCTGAGATTACTGTTATGGAGTTCCAGAGGTAAGGTTTACGAGTAGATTGAAAAGCTATTCTCTGTGGCTTTATGGATTCTATTAAAAATTGATTATACCTTTCTCTTAGGGATCTAGTTATGACAACAACTTAATTACAAGTTCTGTTTTTGTTGCCTTGAGCTCATAGTGATTGAGTCAATGATTTTTCCATGGGAATTCTCAATTTTATCGAATAGATCAAAGGGATTGAGGAATAGATCTAGAAAATTAGGGTTTATGCCATCTAGATGAGAAAAAAAGGGAAAAGAAATTAAATAAATTGCTTTAAGAGAAAAATATGATTAGTAAAAGTTGAAAAAAAAAAGAAAAGAAAAAAGTGAATTAAAAAAAGAAACAGGACATGATAAATATGAATTGAAAAAAATGATGTGGCAATAAATTTATGAATTGAATAAAAAATTATGTGGCAATAAATTTATGAATTGAAAAAAAAATTATGTGGCAATAAATTTATTAGATACTGATGTGTATATGCCACATAGGTTAGTAACAGACTCTTAGTAACAAAAGCTTAGTAACTCTAGCTTTATTGTCGAGTTTTTACCTTGACTCGGAATGGTCACGTAAAAAACGTAACGTAGTAACGAACATACAATCGTAAGAGCCTACAAATTTTAATTATTTTTGTTAATTATAGATATAAATCATTCAAATTCAACCTAAACTCCCAAATAATATATTTTAAACTAATTTAGATTAAGTATTATAATTAAAATCAACTACAACCTACATAATTAAAATATATTACTTAATATGATAAATTCAAAGTAAAAAAGTACACTCTCTCAACCAAGATTATGAAAATCTCACCTTGACATGGAATGTTGTTATCTATATGTAGTCTAAACCACATAGAATGCTACTTCTATTTTATCTACCCACGAAAGAAAAACGATTTCATTTTTTTTTAAAAAAAAAAGAAAATGAAACTGTTTTCTACAATCTATATCTATATCTATATATCTATATCTATATCAATACTATATATAAAAGCACGAAGTCATCAAAACTTGTAAAATTAAAATACCAAAATACCCCTATCTTTTTTATTAGTATATTATAAGTATTGGTTTAATTGTCATCCCAAAAGTACGAAAAAAAAATTTAAAAAAAATAACATAAAGACTCCTAGATGACCATTGCAACGATGAGTCCTAATATAAATAAGCTAGACTACTTGATCTGTATTTTCCATATAGGAAGAGCTGATTTAATATTTCATGGCCTATCTTTTATTATTAGTATATTATAAGTAATGGTTTAATTGTCATCGCAAAAATACGAAAAAAAATAAAAAAAATAACATAAAGACTCCTAGATGACCATTGCAACGATGAGTCCTAATATAAATAAGCTAGACTACTTGATTTGTATTTTCCATATAGGAAGAGCTGATTTAATTTTTTGTTTTACTATGATAATGACTCTTCGCTAAAATTATTAGTGGTTTTATTTATATTTCTTTAACTGGTAAAAAAAAATAGGCATCAATATTTTTTCTAAACAACTCAAGGTATTTATGTTTTTTTGCATCTTTTTTATTATTTTATTTATATTTCTTTTGCTGGTAAAAAGAATCGATTGGCACCACTATTGTTTTTTCGGCAACTCAAGGTATTTTATGAATGTAATACATGTAGAAATCACCGTAGGCCAACATGCGGTGAAAAAAAAATTCAGACGAACATACCTCTCTGTCCACCAGAAAATGAAGGTTACCCATTAAGTCTATAAGAAAATAATTCCAATTTCCTGTGACGATAAATACGGCACAATGACAAACAATACTGTATGTCGGTGTGTATCTTCAGAAGATGTGTTTACACATAGTGAGGTATATGTTACTCTATCTAGAGGAGTTTCTATATCAACAACTAATGTATTAATTAGGAAGGAGTATACTCATTAGAGAAACACACAAACAAAAAAAAAGTGGTTTAGAAGGAAGTTTTTACAGATTTAGTTTTAACGCATTCATTTTTTTATAATGTATTTTTTACTATCATTTAGTTGCAAAATTACTTTCTATTGAAAATTTTATGAACTTAATAACTTTCAAATCTTATTCCCTACGTTCTTAAAGTAATACAAATAAGACAAAATATATAAATTTTTAGCTCCATAAAAGAAGTATGGAGAAGTAATGAACAATTGTTGAATATTTTGCTTCGTAAAATAGCATTTAAAAATTTAAATTTTGTAAAAATAATTAATAAAAAATATTAACAAAATACAATGTCAAAAACTATAAATATGAGCTATATATAATAAAAGGAGAAGTAGTTAAAATATAAAATTTTCAAAAAAATAATACTGTACTACTGTTTATAAAAAAAAGTCAAGTGTTATTAATTAAAATATTTAGTTTTACACAAAAACTAAAAAATATTTAGTTTTACACAAAAAGTAAGCAGATCTATTTATTTTTTGTATAGTTAAAAAGAACTATCTATCTATGCCATATATAAAAATTTGAATTCAATCAAACAACGGAAAATAAAAATTAAGCAGATCTATTCTAAAAAAAAAAGATTAAGCAGTTCTATTTATTTTATCTAGGACAATTAATTGAAATGAAAATTTTAAAAAAGAATGATATGTCTTATATGAAAATAGGAAGAATGATTGATTTGAAATTAGGAAAAAATTACTAATCATCTTACTTTATTTACTCATAAATTAACATGATCAACCTTAAGCAAAATTTTATATTTATAATAGTGTCATACATTACAATAATCACGTGCACTACACGTGGATAAAAACTAGTACTATATAAAAGCACCAACTTGTGAATACCCGACCCAAAATCACTTGGGCCTATTCACCTATTCCTTTTCAGCTTCTTCCTCGGGTCAATCCCATGTCAATGGAGTCGCCACCCAAATTTTATTAAGTACAAAATTTGAAGAAAACCTTTGTGTGACTCCTTTAGGCTACATGGTCATGGCGTACCAATGACATGGGATTGGGGGTTCGTCATGGATGGGAAGGTGTTAGGCACCCATCCGTGTTGAGTCAAAACCTTGTGCAATTGTAAAATACAAGTGTCCCTTATGCAAGTGTGGAAACAAATCACATAGAAATAACAAAATTGAATTGGAAGGGAAGGAGAAGAAGGTATGGAACAAAAAGGAAAAATGAAAATATTTGGGCTTGAGTCTCCACCACTAGAGACCACCTACGTACCCCGGCAACTGGGTTCAAATCCCTCGTAGTTCTTGACATGGCATCACAACAATCACATAATCCACAAAAACATCATCAAATAGCCAGCAAGTAGTAATCAATAAAGTGCGCAACCAAAAAGGGGTAGAACACTTATCTCGGTTGTTGGACAGAATCTATGGTCGTCTTTTACTGGATTTTGGACAAAGAAAATGGCCGATTCAGCTTCTAGTCTCAGCAACAAAGTTGTAGATCTCCCTCTCAGATTTCTAGAGAGTCTAAGTTCACCCCAATCCGATGTCCAGAACTCGAGATTTGAATTATTTTCTGAGACTGCTCGCATCAAGTCCCTCTATTCGGATTGTTCACCATCTTGGCTTATAGATTGCTTTTAATTGCTTCCTCCTCTTTATCTACTCTTGATCTCTTCTTGTTGGCTTCTTTCTTGATGCTTTCCCATGGAATTTCTCCAGAGTTTCTGCCTATAGAAATGTTTCTAGGCTTGGAGAAGTATAGTTTCTCCAAGCAAACAAAGCTTATAGGGGTGTCTGTGTAATGAGTGATTGATCTCTTGAAATGTGAGTGAGGGGTCCTATTTATAGTGTTCTGGGAAGCCTAGGGGCGTGGACCTGCTTAATGGTGAAGATTATGCCCGAAATCTGGTCTAAAACCACGTAAGATCGAATTAGAAACAAAAATCGGGGATTCTCGGCACTGATGACCGCCATGGCCGGCGGTCAACTGCTGGATGTCTGCCGGCACCTGGCGGACGTCGCGAGAGGACCGCCGTTCACTCCGTGTATCACCCGTTCTTTCCTTTTCCGAACCCCAATCCCCCTAATTCAGCTCTAATTTGATCCTACCGCGTAATCAACCCTAATCACTCTATTACTTGATTATTACTCCTCTAAATCATTCCATAACTAATTGATTACACTTTTACACCCATCTTAAGCAAAATTATACCAAAAACACATTTACCAATTAAAGGGTGATTTGATTCTGATTCTCCACGAAAATCAGAACCAAAATTAGTCTGCAAGTAAAGTATTTGTGGGCTAATTAAACTCTGGCCCCTAAACCTATCCTTAACTTAAAAATATATCATCTTAATATAATTGGGTTAAACATAAATAAAAGGCCCAAGCAATGAAATAAAATATATTTCAGTTTAATAAACCTTAATATATATTGTATCCTAAGATTAAATCATCTCATTAATCCTAGAGTTCAAATACATATGGGTTTAAATTACCAAAATATATTAATTCTACTAAATTAAATCCTTACTATGCCTTAACTTAAGATCAAATCATCTTATTAATCCTAAGTTCCAACATGTTCGAAATCCAATTTTAGTAGAAAATTTGTGGGTCAAATTTGGGTGTTCACTTAACTCTAGAAAAGCCAGCAAATTGACTCAATTATCCTTTATTAATTATTATTGAAAAAATTATCCTTTCATTAATTGATTAATTTTTTTACTTATTCAAATAAGATGACATGTCACCCAATAATGAATGACATGTAGTTTCTATTATAGAATATTCCTACTAGGTAACAATAACAATAATAATAATAATAATAATAATAATAATAATAATAATAATATTAATATTACTATTAATATTAATATTAATATTAGTATTAATAAATTACACTTTATTAATTAATTAACACTTTATTTTTACTTTGTTGAGACAACATATCGCACAACAATGAATGATACGCAGTTTTATATATCATAATTAAGTGTATAAGCACAAATATTCCTACTAAGTATTAATAATAATAATAATAATTTAATATTATTCTTATTTAATTGAGATGACCTGTCATACAACAATAAATAAAAAAATTTTGAAAATATTAAAAAAATAAAAAAGGAGTAGAATAGTCATTGAAAACTACCAACAAAAACAAAGACTACAAAAAAGAATAATAATTATAAAATTTATAATATCAAAGGATTCACAAATATTATTTTTTGGGTAAATAGTAACAAATATTATTAATAATAATTGGTTTATAAATTTTAATTCTAATACAAAAACTGATTCTCAAGAATTCGAATCGGTTTGTCTATAGTGTAAAAAAATCATTGTCTACATTACATATAAGTTCTTATCAAGAAAATGATTAATATATAAACCTTTATTTGTATTTTCTTAACAACTACCAAGAACTACAAAGAAAAATAGATACTGAAAAATAATAGAACTATGGGAATCATAGTCGAAGAGTCAACAAAAAATATGAATAAGAATAACATCTATGTAATAGAATAATCTTGGAGAAGAGGAATCACAAGAATTCATGACAGATGTATTTGTAATTTATTATCAATAAGAACTATGGAGAAAAAAATCGAAGAACAGTTGAATAGTTAATGAAAACTACAAAAACAAATAATAACGGGAAAAATTACCTCAAGAATTCATGACTGATGTATTTGTAGCTTATTATCAACAAGAAGTATGAAGAAAAATAATGAAGTATAGTTGAGTAGTTAACAAAAACTACCACCATGAACAACGGCTACAAAAAGGAATAATAGTGAAAAACAATAAAATAATTTGAAAATTAAAATTATATAATTTAGAATACCAACGAAATAATAAATATTATTAACAATAATTAATTTATAAATTCCTATCTAATACTAAAACTAATTCTAAATAAAGCATATACATTTGTGTAGATTATCAAGAAAAATCTTTGTGTACATTAAATTTAATTTTTTTCTCAAGAAAATAATTAATATATAAATCTTTATTTATATTTTCTCAGCAACTATTAGGAATTACGAAGGACAATAATTATTGAAAAATAGTACAACTATAACGAAGAATTACCGAAGAGTCGGCGAAAACTACGGACAGGAATACCATCAGCGAAAAAGAATAATCATAGAGAAGAATAATTATAAGAACTCATGATATATTTTTTTTATTATAATTTATTATCAATAAGAAGTATGAAGAAGAAAAATTAATTTATAAATTCCTATTCTGATACAAAAATGAACTCTAAACAGTATGTATCCATTTGTTCAAAATATTAAAACAATCATTATCTAAATTATATGTAAGTTCTTCGCAAGTTAATGATTAATGTATAAGTCATTTATTTGTATTTTCTCAATAGCTACCAAGAATTATAAAAAAATAATAATATTTGAAAAAAATATAAAAACATGAAGAACATTCGAAGAGTAAGCGAGAGTTACGAACAGGAACAACGTCTACGAAAAAAATAATCATAAAGAGGAATAATCACAAGAACTTATAATATATGTGTTTGTAATTTATTATTAACAAAAACTGTGAAGAAAAAAAAAACGAAGAATAGTCGAATATTTAGCAAAAAATGTTAGTTTGAAGTAATTGGTTTTTGGTTGATTGTCAAAATTAACTGAATCAAATTTTTAACTATAGTTTTTCTAAAGAATATAAATTTTGGGCCAGTTTTTAAACATTCGGCCCAATACATGGTTTCATTCTAGCCCATCTTTCTTTTTATCCATATATTAAGCCCATGTTCATCAAGGTTTCATTTCAATGGCGAAAGCCCATCCTTTTGCATATATATATACATAACGTTTTATGATTGGGCCCTGTTTGAAATTGTGAAGTTTAAGCCCATACAAATTCAACACAAAAGCCCGTCTTCATCTCATTTAATTGTGTGACGTCATTTTAAATGATGGCTGGAAAGGGTTGTTTTTATGTTGTCTGCATGTGAGGAAATGAAATGAAACGAACCTCTCCAAGTCCAACGGCTCTCTTCCTCTCTTCCTTTGTTGTCTTTCATGCTTTGCTTGTACTATTTCTTCTTCTTCAACCTTATCCTTTAGAGACCAAAATTTCAGAAACATCAAGATCAAAGAGTAAATGGATATTTTCTTATCCTTTGTGGACTGTCAAGACAAATCAACAACCCTTTTAATGGGTTAGCGGAGGAAGGTACACTTCCAAGTATACAAACATGAGAGGTAGATGGAGAGGAGTTCAAATCTTCCACTAATCAAGTCTACTAGCCATTTTTATTGTCCTATTGGAGTTCCAAGATGTTAAGAAAGGATTCTATAAGGTACAAGAGCTTCATTGAGGCATTTTGAAGATTTGGCTACTTGGGCAGTAAGTTTTGTAAGTCATTTGCCATCAAATCTTAAGCCCTCTTTTGAAAAAAAGCTCTCTTTTGTCCCATTCTTCAATAGATTCGTTGGGAGCCTTTGAATACATTACAAATAAGCCATTTCCTCCCTGAAAGTGATTGAAGGCAAGCAATTATAGATTTGGATAATTGTGTTATAGCTTGCTCATTGTGTTAGAACACCATTGTGAGATTTTAGTGCTAAACCTTGTAATCAAGAGTGATTCACTCTTGAGTTGTCAAAAAATTTATTTCTTAAGAGAGATTGGGTAAATCTTTCTTAAAGGGTTGTATATTCAAAGCTTGGGAAGCTTTGGGTGAGTGAAAGGTTTTAGCTTGAGCCTTTGAAAAAGCTTGTTTGTAAAGGTTGGACTTCACTTTTGAAGAAGTCACATAGTGAGTTTTGAAATCTCAAGGGGGAGCCTTGAGTAGTAGATATACCTATAGAATTTAGGGAAAACCACTCTAAATCTTTGTGTTGTCTCTGTTGTGTGGATTACTTTACATTTTCGCATTTGAGTATCTCTTGCTTTTTCCAGATTTTGGTGCCATTTCGGTTACAAAACACAACCTTGTCTTAATTGTTGTTTTGGTGCGAAAAGAGTTACATAATTTACTGTTAGCTAATTCAACCCCCCTTTTTAGCTAGCTTTGGGCCTACAATTGGTAGCGGAGCCTAGGTCTCTTTGTTTTGGATTAACCTCCTCGAGTAAAGATCATGGCTTTTGAAGGTTAAACATCCACAAAGCTACATACATTGATGGAGTCAATTTTGACTATTGGAAGGTTAGGATGCAAATATTTCTTGAAGTTCAAGGTTTGGAAACTTGGGAGATAGTTGGGAGTGGTTGGAATAGGCCACCTAAACCTTTGAGTGATTGGAGTGAAAATGAGAAGAAGAAAGGTGCCCTAGAAGCTATGGCTAGAAATTTCTTTTTATGTGGTTTGAGTAAAGAGGAGTTTGAGAGGATTAGAACTTGTAAGAGTGCACATGAGATTTGGAAACTTTTATGCACTACTCATGAGGGAACTAATCAAGTCAAGGAGTCTAAAACTAATAGGCTAATAAGGGATTATGAGCTCTTTGCATTGATGCCTAATGAGTTGATTAGTGACATGAGCACTAGGTTTTCTACTCTATGCAATGACCTTGTGAGTCTTGGTAAGATCATTAGTGACAAGGAGAAGGTTACCAAAGTGTTGAGGTCTTTGAGTAAGGAGTGGGAAGCTAAAGTAACGGCAATAGAGGAGGCAAAGGATCTTAAAGTCCTATCCTACAATGAGCTAATTGGCTCCTTGATTGCCTATGGAATGAAATTTGAAGGCAAAGAAGAAAAAAGAAGGACCATGCTTTGAAGATCCAAGATTCAAGTGAAGATGCAAGTGATAAAGATGATGATGTAGCTCTCATCAGAAGGAGATTCTTGAAGTTTCTCAAGAAGAAGAAATTGCAAAAAGGGAAAAACTTGAAGAGCTCCTCCAAGTATGATGATGCAAACATAGAACCCATTATTTGTTTTGAACGCAACAAGCTCGGTCACATCAAATCGGAGTGCCCATACAAGATGAAAGCAAGCTCCAGTAGTAGCTAAAAATGGCCTTCCAAGAATAATCGGCATTTGAAAATCAATCTCCATGTCGAGCACCACAAAATCGACTGGTACAAAGAACTTCCCAACCTTGATTGGAATATCCTCTAATATCTCCACTGGATATTTGACAGATCGATCCGCAAGCTGAAGAGAGATGGTAGTCGGCTTCATATCTCCAATATCTAGCTTCTCAGCAATTCTCTTTGGAATAAAACTAACACTGACTCCTAAATCACATAGAGCTCGCTCAATGCACATAGAACCAATATTGCAAGGAATAGAGAAACTTCCAGGGTCCTTCAGTTTCTATGGGAGCTTGTTTTGTAGGATTGCACTGCACTCCTCCATCAAAGCCACTGTCTCGTAATCTTCGAGCTTCCTTTTCCTGGAAAGAATTTCCTTGAGAAATTTAGCATAAGTAGGAATTTGAGAAATTACTTCAGTAAATAGAACATTAATATGGAATTTCTTTAAATGTTCAAGAAATATCCTGAATTGTTCGTCTTTTTTGACCTGCTGAAGTCGCTGAGGGAATGGAACCGGTGGTTCATAAGCTTTGACTTCAAGCCATATCTCCTTCGGTTGCTCTCTTTTCTGCTTCGCTAGCTTCCACTTGGGAATCCACTTCTCTTGCTCTTGCTTCTTTTCCTTTGCTCCCTTTTCAAGTAACTGCTTCTCTGCTTTCGGTTGCTCATCTTCTTCCTCTTGCTTAATGATGGTGTTGGCTTCATCTTCTTTAGGTGGATAGGGATCATCTAATTGCTTTCCGCTTCTAAGTGCTATAGCCTTGACTTGCTCTCTTCGATTGACTATGGGTTGTCTCGGTAGGTTTCCTGGTGTCCTCATGATCGCCTCCGCTTGTTGCGCAAGTTGCGTCTCAAGCATCTTCGAGTGAGTCTCCATATTCGCCATCCAATTGCTAAATCCTTGCATCATCTCCGTTTGCATACGTTAAGTCTCCATTATGGCTTTCATCATAGATGTAAGATCCATGTCTTGATTCTTCGGAATTTGCATGCTTGAACTCTTCTGCCCATAATCGTTCCTTTGAAATCCGCCTTGCTGATTCGGGCTGGTCTCCCTCCATGAGAAATTAGGATGATTCCTCCATTCTGTGTTGTGTGTGTTGGTGAAGGGTCCTCGTTGTTGTTGGCGTTGATGAATGTAATTCTTCTGCTCAATGGTCAACTCGTCTCCGGTTGGATAATTCAATGAATTGTGTCCAGCACCTGCACATTTATCACATATTAAATTTGGCATAATAGCAGCAACACATGATTTTACCTGCTGACTCAAAGAATCTAGCTTCGAATTATGCATTGTCACTGTCTCCACTTCCAGAATTCCAGCTACTCGCTTGTTGTTTGATCGTAAAGAGCTCTGGTAACTGTTACTCGCCATCGTCTCCAACTTCTGATACGCCACATCTGGTACTTGCGCCATGAATGCCCCTCCTGAAGCTACATCCAAACTCATACGTAAAGGCTCATTTAAACCATTAAAGAAAGATTGAAATACAAGCCATTCAGGTAATCCATGTTGTGGGCATCCTTGAATAAGATCCTTATAACGTTCCCATGCTTCACAGAAACTTTCTCCATCAAATTGAGTGAATGATGTAATCTTGCTCCAGATACGTGCTGCTTTATCAGGTGGATAATATTTTGCAAGAAAAGCCTTTGAAAGCTCCTCCTACGTCTTGTATGTTCCAACTGCTCCTGATTTCAACCACTTCTTAGCCTTGCCTTGCAAATAGAACGGAAATAAACGAAGTCAAATTGCATCATCAGTCGCCCCATTGATCTTGATCAAATCACAAATCTCCGTAAATGTCTGTAGATATTGATTCGGGTCCTCATCATCCAAGCCTCCAAATTGTTCCTGTTGCATCTTGTGAATGAGTGTTGTCTTCAGTTCGAAATTGTTGGCATTGATCGCTGGCCTTGCAATGCTCGACAACACTACATCCAAACTCGGTGTTGCGTAGTCACGCAATGTCTTGTTTCCTTCTTCTGCCATGATGACTGTCTCGAAATTATCTGCTACAACTTCTGTTTCCTCTTCTATTTTAGTGTCTTGAAGAAACTCCACTGGCTCCACTTGCTGCTTCTGCTTTCGCTTGTTTGCGCGTAGTTGCTTGTGTAAGGTTCTATCGATCTCCGGATTGATCTCAGGAATTGGACTCAATGAAGCACCGTGTCTCGTCTTGGGCATCAACCAAAATCGATAACATTAAAAAAAAAACAAAAAATCAATTAAAGAAAATAAAAAGAAACTAATGCGAAAAATAAAACCTAAAGTAGTCTAGCTGCAATCTCAACAATATTAGAAACGTCTGTTCCCTGGCAACGGCGCCAGAAAGCTTGATGCGTTATTTTTACCCGTGAATTTTCAAATTTATAATTCTTGATCAATTCACTACACGACACACAAATATCTCACGAGTAAACGCAACGATTGTTAACTGCAAGCGTACAGTGTACTATGTAGTGTAGTAGTCTAATCATGTTCGATCCACGGAACAAGGGAAATAAGTACTATCTAAATCACAGCTTATGATTATCTAGGCAAATCAATTAAAGGTGGTGTAGGGTGATGTCAAAATTAACTAATAAAAAAAATAAAATTGCAAATTTAATCTAAAGCAAATTTCTATCAATATCTAAAGCATTCTAGGAAATCGGGCTTTATTATTCATGGAATCGATTTCTACTATTGATGTGTGACTGTGGGCAATTGTTTCTAATGTCTTAATCCTCAGCTCTCGCATGTTGAATCAAATACTCAACAAAGATTACTACCTAGCTCTCGCATAGCCTAGCATCCATACTAAATTCATTAAGCACAAAACAAACAATCAAGCCCTAAGAAACTATCAGCTCTCGCATATTTTAGCATCAATCAATCTATGTTCTTCTAGGTATCATCATATAAATCACGCAGCTCTCGCATCTTGCAATCAATAAGAATCAATCCAAAGTAGATAGGTAATTCGGCACACATAGAATGAACAATCAACACAATCAATTGAAAAAACATCAATCTATAGATAATAAAACCATAGAAGTAATTGGCTACATCCCCAATCCTAGATTAGAGAATTAGTTCCTCATAATAAAATATCAATCAATCAATATCTCACAAGAATTCATCAAGTAAACAATTTAACAGAAAGAAAAACGAATAAAGAGGAGGAAGAGGAGTCGGCTGGCCGATTTGTGTTGGTGATGACGGCGTCGACTTCTTGCTCTCTTGATGTTGATTTTTGCTGCAATTGGACTAGTGATTCTGTGACTTTAAACATTCAAATATTTCTGGAAAAATTTTGAATTGTTGTGGGGAATAACCTTTGAAATTGGATGAGAAATTTGGCACCACCTAGATGATCCAAAAGAGTGGAAAACCCTAACCCTACTAGTGTGTGTGACCTAATAACTAACCAATTCGGCAGAGCTTCTCCCTCTGACTTCTGCCCCCTGAATATGTCGACCTAGGGGGTCCTTTTATACTGAATTTAAGCTCTGGAAGTCGGTGGGGTACTTCTTCTTTGAATGGAAATTGAATTCTTGACTTGCACTCCTAGTTGGACTTTTGCCTGTTTTCTGACCCGAGATTTACATGCCACTTTACTCCTAGAAGAGGTCCGAACTGGGTCTTGGGCTCTTCTACCTAGTTCTAGACAATTCTCTCAGATTTCTTTTAATAAAAAGAACTCTTCAATTGGACTTCTTTAGCTCAAGATATCGCCGAAACACTGGGCCTGTGTCGGCACAGAAAAATCTGCAGCCTGAGCTGGATTAAATTAATTACTGCTCCCTGTAGACTCGTCCAAAAATTATAAAAAATAATCCAAAGAAGGCTCTGGAAGTCTAGTTTCGTGTACAATTTGTCTCACTTAATTTCTATGTCTAGAACTCCCGAAATCTTCAAAATAGTTGGTTGTGCTCACTGCAGAAAGTTTCCTAAATTGGGCCTGGTTTCCAAACTTGGCTAAAAAGCTTCCATTCTTCAATAAAAACGATAAATTCCTGGTAAAAACACTTAATCAGCAAAATTGAAGTACTAATCGACACAATGCATGAAAACACACATTAATATAAAGATTATACACATAATTGACACAGAAAACATAGTAAAAGTCATTCAAAAGCATCATAAAAATACTAACATTTAGATGTTATCATAAGATTTCAAAAAAAAGAAGTGATTGTTAGTGTAATATGCTCAAAAGCCAATCATGGATGATTATTTGTAGTCATGTATACGCATTAAGGTTATTCCAATAAGTATCGTTTATGAGATAAACGCTTGCACATACTTATAACCCTAGAATATTTCATATTCTTAAATTGTCCCTAGTCGATTATTATTATGGATGGGTTGTAATAATAAATTAAGACTAGCGTATGTTGAGAATTGCATATGTGATATGAATTCTACATACGGGTACAAGTTAGAGAACTTGTGGACTGGACCGACCCATATAAGAACGCTATATGGAACGTTATATGTTTTGTCGATAGCGATTCTTATAATGTATTGTCCTTAGACCTGTGATCATCAAGGTTCCCAACATGTAAGTCATATGCTTTGATATTATTCCTGGTCATCCGTAACTGGATAGGCGTAAGGGTAATCATTGGGTGTATGATGAGTGTGTAGTGGGTTTTGTATGATCCAGGGGGGATTCGTCCAACCCATATAACGGGTATATTATCGGAGTGTTTCTTGATAGAGTTGAACCGTAAATGCATGGCCATGCTCGGATAATGATATATGATATCATTGGTATCCGTTTTACCGGTTAAGTCGAGGATCAAGAAACCGAGATTAAACATATGCGAGATTGACATATTCCATGTCTCGTGTTTAATCTTGATAATGGGACGAAGGGACGATGACATGTTCCGAGGCTCGTGGAATCAGCATTGATATTGTCGTTCGGGTGGCAATGATGTGTTGCTAGACGCCGCTCTTTGCTTATAATTCTGAAATGAGATTTTACGATTACTGCTGAACGTACAAGTGCCTACAAGGTCACACACATACAGCCATTGATTCGAGCAGGTGGTTGAACCGTGGTTGGACCATGGTTGAACCAAGGTGTGGTTGGACCGTGGTTGGACCAGGGTCGTTTTGGACTGGTTTGGTTCATTTATTGTCAGAATAATTTAACCAAACTAGTGCTGTGATGAGTTGTGTGATAATGGATTAGTGGAGACATGTTTTGAGTGGAGACACAATCATATTGTCTAATGGTCCACCTTGTTGGCCATTAGCTCCCCTCCATTATGCTTTTGTGTGGAGAATAATCAGATTACTCTTAAGCCTCTTCCTCACTTGTCTTAGATAGTTTTCAGAGTCTTGAGAGTGTCTTGAGAGGTCTGAAAATTGAGAGGAAAAATACATACCATCCACTTCATTCTTTGAGAAAGAAAGAAGAAACTAAACACCACACAGCTCCCGTTTTCTGTTGCTAGCACACCAGTTCAGGAGAGCTCGGGTTGAAGATCGTGAGATGTTCTTCTATCGGTTACAGCGGTTTGTATGGATACCGTAGAGGGGCGAGGCTTACGTCTGGCTCTTGCTGATTCGGTTCTACAGTTGGGTGAAAGACCTCAACCGTTACAGGTATGAAAAATTGTTATTCGGTTTAGCTCCCTTCACATGGATCCTCCGTGTGCATCCGGTATTTCCGCTGCGCATACATGTTGTATTTTGTGCTTTTGATTGTCAATTGCATGAACCGGATACTTACAGTGGTAGCGGAGCTACTTGTGAAGCTCTAAACTGAATTCATGTTCATATGTTACATGTGATGTAGCTTGAACTTGTTTAGGTATATGTGATATACTGGAATTCCTTTTAGTATATGAGATATGCTTGCATATATGTGATATGCTGAATTTATATATGCATATGTTTGATATGTTTTTAGTATATATACATGATATGTTCTATGTGATAAAGCATGATCATGTTATATTGTATTCAATTGTGTATATGTGATATATATGTCGTTGAGGTTGTTTTGTCAAAAGTGTTTTGACAACAAGAACTTGATTGGTATGTGATATCAATCAAGAGTTATTGGTAAAAAGTCGAATGAGTTCGACAAGGGTGCTTGAAAGGTATATGATACCTACAACATCGATGTTTAAGCTTCAACATCGATGTTCTCTTAGGT
>JAKUCV010001914.1:0-93965 GCA_028386065.3 Turnera subulata
GAAAGTCTTCCGCTGTGCACTATTTTGTTATTATTGGGCCATTGGGCCAGTTATGATATTTTATTGTTGTTTTTATTATGGGCTGTTGAGCCCGGTTATTTGTTGATTACACTGTATGCTGAGTCATGTTGGGCTGGGTTGTCACAGTTCCGGCTCGTGTTTACTGTGTACGGTAAATACGGGTCGGGGCGTTTCAGAACAGTTCCGGCACGTGTTTACCCTGTACGGTAAATACGGGTCGGGGCGCTTCACTTAAACACTAAACCATACATCCTAAAATCTTAAACTCTAAAACCTAAATCTTAAATTCTAATCTCTGAAAATCTTAAACCCTAAAAACCAAAAACCTTAAATTCTAAATCCAAAAATATCAAAACACTAAATTCTAAATTCTAAACCCTAAACCTTAAAATATTAAATCTTATACTCTAAAACCTCAAACTCTAAACCCTAAAACCCTTAACTTCATATCATAAACCTCTAAACTCTAAATCCTAAAAAACTTAAATCCTAAATTCTAAAACTTAAATCCTAATAACCTAAAATCCTAATCTTTAAAGTTTTAGGGTTTAAGGTCTAAAATTTATGATTTAGGGTTTAGGATTTAGGAAATTATAATTTAGGAGCTAGAATTTAGAGTTGGAGTTTTTTTGTATTCAAAATTTAGAGGTCTATGATACAAAGTTAAAGAATCTAGAATTTAGAATTTAAGATTTTAGAGTTTGAGGTTTAGTATTTTAAGGATTAAGGTTTAAGATTTATGATTTATTGGTTTAATATTTTAGGATTTAGAGTTCAAGGTCTTATAATTTTTTAGGGTTTAGGATATAAGACTAAAAATATAATGTTTCGAGTTTGGAATGTAGGACTTATGATTTAGAGTTTAGGATTTTAGGATTTTCGGTTTAGGGTTTAATGTTTTTAAAATTTAAAATTTAAGGTTTAGGATATAAAATTGATAATTTTAGAATTTAGTATTTTTAATTTTTATATTTAGGGTTTAGAATTTATGAATTTAATGTTTAGTATTTTCAGCTTACTACTTCACTTTGTATCCTAAATTCTAAACCCTAAAGGCTAATATACATAGAGATATGCATTTAGTGTTTCGAGTCGCTCCTTTCTTATTTTTTTTATTATTTTATAAAGGATTAAAATAAAAATTTTAGAAAAGTATAAAGACTAAAATAATATTATATATACTTATAGGGACTAAAAATTCTTAAAGATAACAGAAAATTTAACGAAATCATAAACGAAGACTCAATTGTTGTTCTTTTTAAATGTTATAGGACTTGAATGAATCATTTTTCGATTTTAGGACTCAAATGAGATTTCAAGAAAAGATATAGGACTCGCGAGTTGTTATCCCTAATGTCTTCTAAATTGGGCTAGCTGCAAAATAGTTGAGCCTTCCACCAACACTTCAAAATTAAGCTTAAGCCTGACTTACTGGAATAACAAGTCGAGCCAAACACGTTTTTCTAATTTGCCAATCAACCCATAAAAATGAGAATCTCAGAGTATGATTACTATTATTTTTGGTTCTAGAATGAATAATTCCACAACTAGTAGGAGTAAGTAAAACAAATAGACTCGATAGCGAACAGCAAATGCTGATCATAATCCAATCACAATGATATTATTCTCCATGGAAGATCCACTATCTATGACCCACAATGGCCATCTGCTTTGAATTGGTGGAGGGACCCAAATGTGACAGTGACCAAATCACCTTCATATACATTAAACGATGCTGCTGATAGAGTGGGTCAACATTAGCAAACACACACCAACACCATAGAACTTGGCATACAATTCAAGAGTATTTTAGTTCTGTTTTTTTGGTCTGATGTGAGAAAATTTAGTGGAGTAGTGTAATGTGTGCCTGATGGGTCCCATCAAACATATGGTTTTTGAATCTTTGTCCATTCTTCGTACCCTTTCTTTATTTTTCCAGATTCCACTCTTACTGGTTGGTTACTTCACTTTGTTTTTCCTATAATAATAAAGAACAAAAAACTAGAAAAAGGGTAGTAGTAAAAAAGGACAAGGTTTAAGCTTTGACTCTTCCTCAACAAGTGTAAAACAAGGAAGAAAACATACAGCTAGCTATCTTCTCATCTGTTTATGGTTTTGTTTCTTCATTTTTTTCCCCTTATAGAACAACTGCCCAAATGTCATCCAGTAAAACCGTCCTTTTTATCGTAGTGGTTTAGGTTTGCTTCTGTTGTTTTGCTTCGCTTGTCTCTTGTATTCTAGGCTAGATATACACCCTTTTGTGTTTGGTAGGTTGTGCCGTTTAAGCAAATGGGCCCTGAACTCCACTGAAAATTTAATGGTGTAAAAGAGGGGTCTTTTTCTCACCCTTTCAAACTTGAAGTGCTCCCTTCACTTCCATTTCTTTTCATGCTTTCTTGAATTTGGTTTTGCTTTACCTTACTTCTTCAACTGAAGGTGGAAGATCAGATTTTTCGTGTACCGCATATAAATTTATGTTCTTCGCCTTTTCTTCTTTGTGAAGGTCGTGGAAATTGGTTCTGTGAGGATTTGTTCATGTTTTTTCCTTTCTGATAAGCTGAATATAAGGCTTATTCGTGTGTGTTCTCGATTATGGAAATGGGTTTTGAAGATAATGTGATAATGGTGTTGGGGTCTTCGAATTCGCATCCCTCTCCAATATATAGAGTTTGTTAGTGATAAAGGTGGTTTCTTTGAGTTGACTTTAAGTTAAAGTTGAGCTGGATTTGGCTTCTAGTTTATAGTTGGAAGCTTGAAAGGTCATTCTCTTGAAATTCATTAGTGAATTCTGAGTGGAGCCCTGATTCAGGACTGGACGGGTGCTTATGCTCAGGATTCGTGGATTTGGGATATCTGTGTTTGTAATGTAGAGGATGAAGGGTGAGAGAAGTGTGCACTGATTCTGGAGCTTGGATTTTCCGTTATCTGGTGTTGGTTTATCCTCTAAGGAGCTATGGATAGAATGGTTCAACCTCCTTTGGTAACTTTCTGTCTACTCTTGCGGTATTTTTCTCTGCTTTGACAAATGACAGTCAAAAGATTGCTACTAATGTAGTGTTCTGCTACTCGGATCTTTCCTCTCTTCTTTTTTTTGGCTTTTTCATTCCTTATTTGGAACTGCCTCATATGTCTGTGGCTCTTGCTGTTAAATTTGCTTGGTATATGGTTTTGATCTTTTCAAGACCACAATACTTCTGTTTTTTTGATAAGTCGTCAAAGCTACTTACTTGAGGATCTGTCGATGATTTGAAAATGCTTCCTTTTCTGATGCTGTGTTTCATAGTGCTATTATCTCTGTAAATTTCACATTCAAGCTTCTTGCCTGAAACCTCATGGTAGCTGTTCCTCCAACTGATGAACAAGCTGAGGTCTATCGAATTGATGACTAGGCTTTTTAGAATGATATGCGCGGATCACGTATTTAGGAGTTAGAACCAAAATTGTATAATTGCTACATCTGCAAATGTTGCTTTTCATCATATTTGACTTTGACGATTCAGCATAGAATGCATGAAGCACTCTAGACTTTACATAAACAGAATTAGAAAAGTTGACAGGTAACTTTTATATGTTGCTGCAGGTTGACACAACAGCTTGCTTATGTAGAGTAGATGCAGGCCTTAAAACTGTTGCTGGTGCGAAACGATATGTCCCAGGGACTAAGCTGTGTCTTCAACCTGATATTAAACCATCCATTCATCCAACTAGGAACAAGCCATCACGTGGTGACAGGAGCCGAAACCAATCTCCTCTGCTTCCTGGGCTTCCCGACGATCTTGCTATTGCTTGCCTCATCCGGGTCCCGAGGGTAGAGCACCGAAAGCTCCGGCTAGTCTGCAAAAGATGGTATCGTCTTCTAGCTGGAAACTTCTTTTACTCCCTAAGGAAAAGCCTTGGAATTGCGGAAGAGTGGATTTATGTCATCAAAAGAGACCGGGATGGGAAAATTTCCTGGCATGCTTTTGACCCCATATACCAGCTCTGGCAACCCCTCCCCCCAGTCCCCAAGGAATATGCAGAAGCACTTGGGTTTGGATGTGCAGTCCTTAGTGGTTGCCACCTCTACTTGTTTGGTGGTAAAGACCCACTGAAGGGATCAATGAGAAGAGTCATTTTTTATAGTGCTAGGACCAACAAATGGCATAGAGCCCCGGATATGCTTCGTAGGCGGCATTTCTTTGGCTCTTGTGTCATAAACAACTGCTTATATGTCGCTGGTGGCGAGAATGAAGGGATGCATCGGTCCTTGAGGTCAGCAGAAGTTTATGATCCCAACAAGAATAGGTGGTCATTTATTTCAGACATGAGCACAGCGATGGTACCCTTCATTGGAGTTGTTTACGAGGGCAAGTGGTTCTTGAAGGGACTTGGATCTCATCGTCAGGTTCTGAGTGAGGCCTACCAACCGGAAACTGATAGCTGGTACCCTGTTTATGACGGTATGGTTGCAGGCTGGAGGAACCCGAGTGCTTCCTTAAACGGCCACCTCTATGCATTGGACTGCAAGGATGGGTGCAAACTCAGGGTTTATGATGAAGGTACTGATTCTTGGAGCAAACATATCGACAGTAAAATGCATCTGGGGAACTCTCGAGCAATGGAAGCTGCTGCACTTGTTCCGCTCAATGGAAAACTGTGCATAATCAGAAACAATATGAGCATATCTGTGGTTGATGTTTCAAAATCCGAAGATCTGAGGGGAGCTACTGCAGAACATTTGTGGGTAACTATAGCTGGGAAAGGGCAATTTAAGACCATGGTCTCAAATTTCTGGTCAAGCCTTGCAGGCAGGAGTCGCTTGAAAAGTCACATTGTTCACTGTCAAGTCCTTCAAGCATGAAGAAACTTATGTGGTTCATTGCTTTTGGTACTCTTCACACGTGGCCCTATAGCGTTAGTCAAAGTGCATTTCCATCAGCTCATCAAGCTGGCAAATTCTATAGTAGGGTTCACGTACGTTGAAAGCTTTAGCACATCCTGTATACCATGAGATGCTACCTCGAGGGGGATGTTTGTTTTCGTAGGAATAGTGTTACAAATATGTTGTAAGATATACGGTTGTTACGTCCTGAAAGTTAAAGCTCAACTTATCCAACTGACTAATTCTTGTTCTCATCATATGGTGGTGACTGTTAGTCATTCATGTTCAGAATGTACGAGATAGAAACAGGTCAGTTGGTCGTTGATCTTTCTCTCCATAAATAATAGCATTTTGTGGTTTCCAAAACTCAGTATTAACAAACTCGTTTCACAGGCACATGCTTCCCATGTCTTAATCTTATATGTTTTGCAAGGAATTCCCCCGGGGTCAGTATAATTTCATAGTAGTAAAAAACAGATTTCCCACAGCAAAAACTTACCAAATTGGAAACCCCTGCGTGCATATGCAGTCATCGAGTCTAGACCTCTGTTTTACTTTGTATTGGAAATGATGGAAATTGAACATATTTTTTCTCCAAATGTGAGAGATCATGCATGACCATATCTAGCAACCAACCGGTCCAAACCCATCTGAGAATCATCAAGGGACAACCTCAGATGGTTGACACCTACCACAATGCAAAAAAGGGCCACTAGGGACGGCCAACTTCACAAACATGCAAGATTATTGGTCTATATTCCGTTTTTAGAGCTTGGAAATAGTTAAGGTTGTATCCTGAAAGAAACGCTCCCGTTTGTTGGCAGCTAAATATAAGTACTACACAAGATCTTGTACTATATATTTGCATAATCCAATTCAACAAGTCATATTATGCTAAAGGAGCTTATCCTCTAAAAATTCGATCATTTTGGACATGGGCTTTGGTGTGAGGTATCCGAGTCCTATGTATGCTGAAAATCTTCATTGGGAGACTCACCCATCATAACTTGATGTGCCACCCAGGTTTGTCCGGCAAAGTTCCTGGATGAGATCAAAAAAAAGTTCATAATCAAGATTAGTAGTATTTGATGATTGGTGGGTGATTAGATAACGACTGTTGAGAAAAATATTTCGCGATTTCAAACAATTTAATCATAAGATTAGTAGTTTTTGATGATTGGTGAGTAATGAGAGACTGACCAAATATGGTGATGTTGATTGTCCAAGTCAATAACAAGTTATGCCTAAACTACGAGTGTCAACAACTGGTAGTTGCAGTTGCCTATGATTGCAGGCAGACGACATAAAGATGATAGCTATTAGCTAGTGACAAATAATTGTTGATGGTAAGCAATCAATCATGTACGGCAATTGGTAACTAGGAATCAGTGACTAGTGATGTTTGTGTCTTTATATCTTTGTAAAAAGAAACTATGGCTAAAGTTAGCAACATTGTTAAAATCAGATGGGACTGGACTGGCAAGTGCGATCCGATCACATTTTGCACGTGTCAATACGATGAGGATTTTTTCAAAAAAACTCGAGTCAAATTGATTTTGAGCATGTTAAGCTATTTTATCATTACGTACAATTTTTTATATTCTAAGATAACTTATACTACGCAAAACTTTGACTAATAATTTGTATGTGAGATGTCTGTCATAATACCAAAGTTCTCAATTCTGGTTCGTCGCTGCTTGGTTTCATAGTCAGTTCGGTTTTTAAAACCTTGAGTTTTAAGGAACACAAAATGTATGATCTATGCAACTCATGAACATTGGCCGCATTGACCTTTCTAGTATTGACCTGAAAACATGCGACCAAAGGACAATGATGATCTTATGGTATTAGGTGTTACTAAATTTGCTGCGAAAATACAATAGAACTGATATTAGAGCATATATATACCTTGATAAACCAATCTTATTCAGCTCACCAGAAAAAATAGAAATCTGACTTCACAACATGTAACAGCTGAATGTTTGTGGTTATGACTTACGAAGTGGCAAATAGACGCATGTCCAGCTAATGACTAACTCTAGAACTAAGTATTACAATAAACGGACACAAGGTATACTGGCCTACTCTTCAATTATTGTACATTGTGTTTCCTTTCCATCACATGGATCCGAATTTGTTGCACATCAATCAACGGCTACAAAAGGGGATACATTACAACATCTAGCGTGAAGGCTCGAGGAGCTTCCCCACAATAAGGAAAACTGCTAGCAATGTGTCCAAGAAAGTGCAAATCATACCAAACTCGAAACTACCCGCTCCTTCCACCCGAGAGGTATGATCGTGCCAACGAACAACAATTGTCCTTCTGCCGTTTGTATTCATTGTAACGCAGGAAGAAATAACCAATATAATCAAAATCAATGGGCGACATCTTTGCCTGTTTAAAAGCAACAAGACAAGCAATAAATTATATATCATATCTATAAAGAAAATGCTTCAAGTACATAATTTTTGTACTAGACAGACGTCTCAAACAATGAGTGGTTAACCACGTCACATCTGTTAGTATAATTCTGTACATAAATTATACATATGTAGCATTAATTTATACATAAACTTGACTGCTACAGCTCAAGGGTAGACGTTTTACCTGGATCAGTGCCCATAAGGCCCAAAATACGTGGGAAGCTAACATATAAGTATTGGACTCTACGTAGAGGGCTTCAATGTCCTTGTCTGGCACCTGCTTAGAGACATGCCGCAGTTTAAACATCTAAGCAATCTTTAAAGATAGGAATCGGAAAACGCCGGAAGCTCATAAAACCATAAACCAGCTCGAAGGAGCTAGCAACAAAATGAGAAAGTTCACCTATGAGACATCTGATCATTCAATCAGTAGAACCACCAATTTCCTCAAAAACATTTTCTTTTTTAAATGACATCCAACAGCCAACTTTTTGCTTTCTATTCAGAAAAACATATTAAAGCAGGTATACTACCCATGCATCCCAGCCCCAAGTAGAGGATCTCACAAACTAGCCTAAGTTTCTTCTCATTGCCAGCTCAGCTTAACATGCAACAATTTAAGAAGAAAACCACATGTCGCACCTAAGTCCTCTTGTCATTACAGATCAAAGACAAGATTGGTGAGGGATTGTTCTGGTTAACTTCTCCGGTCCAAATCGTCCTAAATTTTATCTTTCACAATTTTTGAATTTACTTGCAATGGCTCAGTTCTTCAATTCTAACTCACCCCAAAGAAGTTCAAGAACCTCCTCATCTTCTGACAAGTTTTGTGAGAGGACGATACTGGAAAATGACAATGGGGAAAATTGCTTAGGTTCTAACCTATTGGCAACTCCCATGGCAATATGGGAACAGGCATTTCATCTTCAAGCGGCCTTCCTAGCCTTCACAATACAAATTACAAATCAAAGACTTATTTCAAAGGCAATAGCAACAACTCCGTAAAAATTGATGACTGCTGAATTTCGAATTGGTGGAAAAGGATAGTAGTTCATTGACTCGGTTAGGAGGGGGCTCACTTGTATGCCAACAACTAGTTTGTGATAGATGATCAGTTTCGCACTACAAGAGCCCATACTGAATGCTTGTATTGGGGACTTATCTATATTGGATTACACAACCTGCTCTTAGTTTATCCCATTTCTTTCTCTTCCTTCCTCATATATTCTACTGTCTCTTCATCAAAGAACTGGAACATTGTCAACAGTTACCTAGAGAGGTGGGGCAGTCGTAAGCTATTATTCTTCTATTAGGTGTTCAAAGGACTTGACAAATAGTACATTACCTTTCTAGCAAGAAATAGGTGGATGCTTATTTACTTGTCAAAGATATAAGCAATGGAACTTCCAAAACCCAGAAAAGATAGGTCAATCTTTCTTATCAATAGCAGTTCTAAATTTTATTTTTTCAAAAAAAAAAAAAAAGATAGGTCCAATCTAACTTAAAAATAACGGTGCTGAGAATCGTAGCACAATATGGGCTTGAGAACTCTTATTCAAAAGGTTTCCACTTTCAACAACTAAGATTGATGCTTTTCTTATTATTGTTTGATTATGTATCCAGTGACGACAATGAAACAAAGCAACAAGTTAAGAACCAGGTCAATTTGTTATTTGCTAAGTAATAGTCCAAGCAAGGTCCAATTTGCAAAGTGTGCAACATCTATGATCCAACTCATTGACACAGAAAAGAAATGCCACAGTCAAACCATAAAGATCAATATCATAAAGCACAAACATACCTTATCTGGGTTGTCAGGCTGTAAATAATGCCTGATGAAATGATACTGTTGATCCTTGCTTGGGCACCTGCATTAACAGAGTTTAGCAATCAACAAACTGAAACTGACACAGGATTTGTACCATCGTCAAAAAAAAAAACAATGACAAAAGAAAAGCAGGATGCAAGAATACTAGAGACATACAGGCTGTAATCACAGTCATAGCCTGCATATTCAGCGAAGTGATTTCCAATATCGTAACCTCTGTAATTGTAGGATCCATATTCAAAGTCAATGATGTATAACTTCCCTGTACATTTGTAAACAATTAGGTCAACAATAACAGATCATAAATAATACTAGCAAGCAAAAATAAGCATATGCTATGTTGACTCCATGCACACAGAGCACAGCCTAAGGAACCAAAAAGCTACCACAGAGCCTATTGACTCTTGCCGGTTATAATGATATTTGATGCCAATACACAATTAGTTTTCTCATAAATTCCCTTTCTAATACTATGAAAATGAAAACACTTATAAATGGATTCGGAAGGACATAGAAAGGTGAATTCTGCAATCAAAGCAATCACAAAAGCCTCCAGCCAACATTACAGTCTGCATATTAGCAACAGTGAAGACAACAATCAAGAACAAGATACTCATCTTCATGAACCATGCATAATGTTACCTAAGAATGGTGTGCCACTACCACATTAGCCACCGAGCTCTATGTAGCTTATATTCTTATAGAAGACTGAAAATCTTTGGCACTGCCACAGGCAAATACCCGTTGCTTAAAAGAGCAATTAATACACTATGCCTATATATGTGCCAGATATAATGCTGTCATATACTTCCATGTTATCTGTAAAAGTCGGTATTACATTACTTATGCTATCCATGATAAAGAAAAATAAAGAAAAAATAACAAGTAAATTCATATGTGTGAAGAACACTTTGTCAAAAAAATGTCCAGAATAAACATAGAGTCATGACTCATGCACACCTTCGTCCTCATTAAGCATCAGATTCCCCGAAAGCAAGTCATTGTGAGCAAAAACGACTGGAGCATTAAGAAGACCTGTCAGTTCCTGTTCAATATTCAGGAAAAGGTACCTCAATGAAAGGTAATTCTTTCTTGTATGAGTAAGCAACTAAACATGATCCTATTAATAATGGTAGCGTATTTTCCATTTTAACAAAAAAAATAACAGCATTTAGTGATGGCAGCACCAAGAATAAATCCTTTGTCCCCATTTATCTGAAAACCCCACATCTGCAACAAAATCTAAACATGCAAACACTATTTATGCTACCCCAACTAGCAGATAATGCTAAGAAAGAAAAACAAATTGACTGTCCAAAGCATCCCCTGTTCAAATTGTGAGGCTCTAAATGTCTTCCTCTCATATTTTTGCTGGGTTAAACCACATACAAAGAGACAGCACCAAACCATTTAGGTGATGAAGTCTCTCAATTGTTACAAATATTAGATAAACAAATATCCTGTCTCTTCTTTTAGAGAATGTCAAGACATTTAGTTTTTAAGGTTCACCTTGTACAGAGCAAGTCAATAAAAGTTTTAAAAGTAACTAAAGTTTCTTCAACTACTACAGTAAACCTCTAACAAAGTTTCTTCAGCGCTTACCACAAGTACAACCATCCATTGAGTTTTCATCATAACCAAAAAGAAATTGACAAAAAGTTGGGAGTATTTCATATATGTTACTTCGTCGATTGCATTCATCATTATGGCACAAATATTCAAGTGAAGAAAAATTTTAAATGCTCTTAGTCTAGTACGTATGTCAATGAGATGGGAATGGAAGATGCACTGTAAAAGTAGGTTTCATGTCAGAAAAATGGTATAAGAAGGTGGCCATCTAGACATAAACACTGGGTAGAAGAAGGATGGGTTAGGTAGAGAGAAACAAGCTACAAAGAAAATTTACCTTGAGTTCAATAATTTCATTGTATACTTCCTTAAATGAAATTGTCTCATATGTCGTTTGCTTCTTAACATCATCAAATTTAAGATTGGATGCTGCAATACAAAGTGGGACGGCATGAGATGAGAGATATAGCAAATTATTACTTTAGGTGCAAGGATATGTTTCAGGAATCTGCTTTACAATGTCGAAAAAGACAACAAGGTTTGGGGATCAATATGCAGACACACTACGAGAGTGGAACTATGTACATTCAGAAAACTTACCATTCTCATAAAACTTGAAAAGTTCATTCCACAACTGAGGTTCTTTAGAGCCAGGAATATCCACTTGATGGAATGTACGAAGTTGCTTGGCAATCTCAGCAGCCAGGTTCGGCTTACTCATGTCTACCAAGATGAAGATAGCAGGCTCATTAATAAAATTTCAAAATCATGTCAATGTACAGGATGCAGGTCGCCAAAATAATGCCTTCAGTGCTTCTGTAAATATACAGTCATCACCAGGTAACAGCTTGCAGAAAATTCAAATGGTTGATATGATAATGAAGAATCATCATGAGAGTAAAGAAATCAAATGTTTTATTGACAAAAGTTTAATTACCCCAGATGTTAAAATTGAAAAGCCAAGAATCTAAAACTAGAATGTCGTCTATAAACTTAGTGGACTGCCAGAAATAGCAAGTAATCTCATATCTGAGACTCTTAAAAGAGATTTCATATATTTGTTTGAAATCTAATAAAGTCCAATAAGCAGCAAACAGTATCACAAATGTCCTCAGAGACCTGGTTTAATCAGAATCTGTCCCGAACTAGTCTCATACCTAAAATTCACAAAATCCTGATCCTCACCTTCTGGAACAAGCGTTCGCGCATTGATAAACGACTGCACCATGCCGTTTGGGAACACCCCGAGCAACTTGGCGCCGAATCCTGCAGCCGATAGGTATTTGATAGCCTGAATACAGTATGCTGCAGTAAGCAAAACCAAAACAACACAAGAAAATAGAGCAAAAGCCCAAATATAACACTAAAGAAGCCTAAGCTCCTACTTACAGAGTTTTTTACCCTCTCTTAATGGAATATATCTAGAAAAAAAAAATCCACAAAAAGTTACGCTACTATTGAGAACGGCTAGGAATAGTAACAGTCAGCTTCTGAGAAATCACCTGAAGCTCTCGTTCCCTATTGATAACATAATCAGTGTTGGGCCCGTACAATCTCACCGTCACTTGAACCTCCTTACCATCCGTCTTCTTAACCGACGCCTTTAACACTAAACAAAAATCATCAATTAATTAATAAGCTAGGCATGCTTTCCTCGAGCTTCAGGAGATAAAAGCAAAAGAAGAGAAGCACTCACGGAGATTGGTTATCCCGCCGGAAACCGTCTCGACGGAGAAGCAAGAGTCGTCCAAATTCGACCATTCCGTGAACAGATCCTTGCACAACTCTCTGTCAAAGTCGCATGAAATGCGCCCGTTCAGTTACGAGAAGGAGAAATGCGCACGTAAAGGCGAGAGAGAGAGAGAGAGAGAAAGGAGGAACGGAGAAAACAACGTACATGACGCGAGGAGTCATCTCGGCCAGAGAAAGCGAGCTGTCTACTGAGAGTGAAGAATATCTAATATCTGCGGAGGAAGACTTATTATCTCCTGCTTCAGCCTTCGCCTCCGCCATGCCGTTCCAGATCTTTGGCGCTGCTGCTGCTCCCATTGCTTGGCTGTTCTGTTTGTTGTGTGTCTGTTGGGTGAGTGTGTGTTTTTCTTTTTTTGACTGTTTCTCTCAATACGCGCTGTTTCCGGGCTTTCGGGTAACCGGGAGAGGAAAAACAAAAATCCAGTAGGTGCCTAGGTGGTGGTGTATTTGTTTTTTTGGACGGGAAGGATTTGCCCGAACTTCGAATATATATTTTTTTGGTATTGAGAAAAGTTAAGAGGAGTGTCTTTCCAGCCTAGGATCAGGCCAAATCACCCGGTTCAACAAGCCCGAGGGATGGTCGGCGAGTTCTAACTCTCAACTTATGGGAACGAGCCTGAGGACCTACCATAGTTTTTTTAGACCCATATTTTTTAAATTCTTTTTTTTTACCATTGTTTTTTAAATTTTACTTTTTTTACCCATGTTTTTTAAATTCCGCTTTGATGATTGGATGGATGGATGCGAATTGTTTCATAGTCATAGAGATTTTGGACGGACGGTTATGAAGATCTTGTTAGGACTTTGGATGGGAAATACTATTTTATTTTTTATTTAAAAGACGATAGCGAAAAATGATATGCTTGCGAAAAAAAAGAAAACAGACGATAGCCAAATGGATATCTTAGAGACGCGTGTCATGATGATTGACACTAAGACGTAGTTGATTATTAATTGTTGATAATTACTTGGTTCGTCCTTCCTAAGATGGCATTAGTTCATTACTTCAAGCAATAAATAAGGCAATTCTAGTGACAGAAGTTTCAACTTTGCGTGAAGAATTAAAAGTTTGGCAATAAGTGGAGTTTTAAACGACCATCTTATTGAGACTAATTGTAACTCCCCGGGCACCCCAGCTCTGGCGGAACTCTGGGGATCCTGGATGGACTTTCACTGGCATGGTTTTTTTGGGAGTCGAAGATTGTTGCTTGAGTTGGATTCCAAGCTCGTGGTGGATATGGTGCTAGGCAGAGCTACTGCTAATGCTGGGTGTGATTCTATTCTTTGGTTGGCTCAAGACTGGGAGGTGGTTGTTTCGCACCGATACGGGAAGCTAATCAGACAGTTGATTTCTTAACTACGCTTGGTTTTTCATACCCTGCTGGCTTGTATGTTTTAGAAGAGGCCCCTGTTACTTGTTTATATTTGTTAGCCGCTGATCGTACGCTATGTTTCTCTAGTTAATTCTTAATCATTAGCCTTGAGCCACCTTTGCAACTAAAAAATATACTCCATGGTAAAAACTTGTAGACATATGTAGGTTTTCTGCCTGAGCAATAAAAAATTAAGTTCACACCCGTTTATGAATTTGATCTTATGTCTAAACTAAAATTCAAAAAATTAAAATCTGGATTCCCAGTTATTCTTAATTTTTTTATCAAAAACATTATTCTTTATTTTAACATGTCACATACGTCACATTCATTATCCTATTCTCGAAATGGATGAAAGTCAATGGTAAATTTTTTATAATGTATAATTGTTGCTGTCTTGACAAAAAATGGAGGGAGAAAGTCAAAATTTTGACATCAATTACTTGTAAAAGTAAACTCTCTTCAGGTTCTTCTAAAGAGTAGTAATTAATTACGGAAACAAAATTAGATTTGATGATAGTGTGATGAACAATCAGACAAAAGAAAAAAAGTAGTGCTAAAGACACGTCGTCGATGCTTCGGCCGTTTTTGGCGAGAGAGAAAAAAAACGAACTAGCAGACGACCAGAAACACTTTCCAGTCGTCTCCGCCAGCCAGACTCATCGGTCCCACCTCCTGCTTCCAAACACAGTCGCTGCTGTTACTCGCCGCCCGAAAATGCTGAGACAATCGCTGAAGAATCCAGCCCTGAACCGCGCCACTTCTCGCCTCCTCCAATTCTACAATCCACGCGTAAGCCACCGTTACCTTCTTGTCATTTCTCCTATCTACCCTCCCTACATCCCTTAATTCACAGTATCCCCTCCAATCCTCCGCAGCGGGAGATGCACAGCAGGAACAAGAAGGCGATGGAGCTGATAGCGAAAGGCTGGAGCGCGTTGAAGGAAGTGGACCGAGTCATCGACTACACCCAACCCAACGATCAACGTCTCATCCCTCTCCTCAGAGTAAACGCTTTAATTTTTAACTTTTTTATTCTTCCCAATCTACCCTCAGCTTCATCGGGCAATTTTTTGATCATTCATTTTTGCAAAACAGGGAGCGAAGGAGAATTTCGAGCTGGCTTTGGAGGTCGATAACTCGAATACTCAAGCTAGGTATTGGTTATCCAGGCTGCATTTTAAGTACCATGTTCCTGGAGCCTGTAAAGCTGTGTAAGATTCCTTACTTATTTTACTTTTCTGGTGCATTTGTTTTGGTTTTTTGACCGTATTTTGCTTTTGAATAGATTGTTGATGGTGCTATGGTTCTTATGTCTTGTGTTACTAGAGGAGCTGCTTTGTTGGTAGAAGCTGCGGAGATGGGAAATCCAGACGCGCAGTACGAATTGGGTTGTCGTTTGAGAGTTGAGGTTAGGCTTTCCGTGCTTGATGCTAGTATATTTGTGTTAAACCATTGGTAAACATATATTGGATTTGGTTCTTTGGAAGTATTGAGGAAGAGCTACTAAGGAAGCAAAAATATCTAAACGTTGATGACAACTTCATAGGATAACATTGCACAGTGCGCGGTTGTATTTGTGCATCATTACCCTCCTGATGCCTGGGATTACCATCACTAACGGAACCAGTGTTGCTCCGGATTTTTTATTGTGAATGAGTGTGCTACCAACTTAAACATTCTGCACCTGTTACCAGTGAGTTCACCTGTATGATAAACGTCTAGCTGCCTAGGTTTATTCCATTTCTTGTTGGTGATACTTGTCATTGGAGAGTGTGAAACTTGGGGCCCCTCCGTGTTTGCAAATGCTTTATGCTGATATGAAGTAGAAGACAGCAAGAATTTGACAAGTGACGAGGGCATTTCTGAATTCACTTTCAAGCAGGAATGTAGCAGTGAACTGCTCTCTCAACTTTGTTTTGCTCCTAAGTTGATAATCTTTCCTTCTCTCTCTGATGAGTTTCCTGATTTTTCATTATGGTCATCTTAATTCATTTGTTATACCTTAAAAATCTTAATTGTGTTGTTTTTTGCCCAGAATGATTATGTTCAATCAGACCAACAAGCTTTCTATTATTTAGAGAAGGCTGTGGAGCAGGTATATTTATCTAGACCAACTACTGACAGAAGGTGCATCCAGAATATGTGCTAAAGCCTCACTTCAGCTTGTTATGTTCCAGTTGCATCCAGGTGCCCTTTACCTTTTGGGTACTGTATACTTGACAGGGGATTGTGTGAAGAAAGATCTTGCATCAGCAATGTGGTGCTTCCATCGAGCATCAGAGAAGGTAACGGAGTATGTTTATTATTCTATATGAATAGTAGTTAGTAGAATGCTGTTAATGTTTTAACCTGGAATTCACTGCTGGATTATGTAAATGGTGCCAGATTAAGCAATAGTTTCTTATACTGTTCGAATATCAAAACACATTTGGAATTTTTTTGTACAATTTCCTCATAGACGATATCGAACTCTGCACTAGCCTTGAACGTGAAAATAGCTTATGGAACCTTTTTAAAACAGCAGGCAGAAGATTTCTTATTAATTGCACTAGAAAAATTGTCTCTGCTAGTGGTCGTAAGCTGGACATATGTATTCCTCTTTTTGCTCATTAGTGGGTTATGTTGGTCCTTTTCTTCTTCTTCTCTGTCGCTGGAATTAGATTCTCTGCTTGGACTTATTGATTTTAACTGATGCTTAATATTATTCTTCCCACTGAGATACAACCAGAACAATGTTTGAAGTTTGATTGTTTGGTTCATGCCTGGGACACAAGCACTGGATTGTAAACTAGCTTTCATGACACTTGCTTAAGTGGATTGTCACATCTACAATGCTGAGACTTGTATATTGGCCAAAAACCCCTGAAGCATAACATTGTGATCAATAACAGAAGCAAAATGAAAAAAGCAAACATCGTGGCTTGTTCGCGAATCTTGTTCAATTGGTGCTGCTAAGTTCTCTACTGAGTACAAACATTTTTTTCAGGGACATGCTGGTGCAGCTGTGGCCTATGGATCGCTCCTTCTTAGAGGTTAGCATTTTACAGGTTTCATTTGCTCATCAGGATTGAAACTAAAGGTGCTCCTAGGATTTCATTCTTGGGGCAACTGAGATACAGATTACCACTCAACAATCCTATGTAGTTTTCCCGCTTCTGAGAATACACATCTTATCTTCATTTTGTTTTCCTGGCTAACGTTTGTCTCAGGTGCTCAAGTCCCAGAATCAATAATAAAATTTAATTTGAAGAGAGGTAGGGCCGGCAGAAAGGTGAACAATGCCGAAAGCACTACAACGAATCCAGTAGAGATGGCCAAAGAACAATTTCAGGTTGCTGCAAAAGCAGGGTGCAATCTTGGTTTAATATGGTTGCAAAGAATAGAGGAGGCAGAGAAACGTTTAGTTGCTGAAAATAGCTCGTCGGATGCTATCCCAGAATTTAAATTGGCATGAGCATGACTATCAAATAGCATATCTGTGATCCACTTCAACTCAGATAGCGAGCAAGAATTCCACATGTTCTTTAGAAGTTTAGACTGGCTGTGGCAGTAAAAGTTTTACTATCATAATTTAACCAGTGGTAGTAATTGTCGTAGCTGTAATTCTGTCATGTAATAGGTAGTGACCGTAGGAATATCCAACTTGTCAGGGTAATGTTTTGGGAATATGGTGTATATATCAATTAAATGATCGAAGAAAAAATGTTATTTTTTTCAATGTCTTTAACTAATCAAGCAGCAGCGCTCAAAACAATTCATAAAACTTTCGTCTTGGCCTGTTGAGTCATGCAATTAACATTAATCTCCGAATGATTTGTTCTTTGGCTAGTTTAGGCATGCAAACAACATCGATCTCCGAAAGTAAAGATCACACCCAGAGTACGAGTGCAATTTTTGTGTGAAATGTTTGGGCTAAATATTGTTGTGATACTGTTGGAAGCGACTGCTAGTGTGGTCCTTCATCTCTAGGGGTCACTTGGTCGTCGTCTACCATAAACTAGCAAGGTACAGTGTCGGACTTTAATTATTGTTCCTCCAAAAGTGGGATAATTGCACCGCGAGTCCTATAACATTTCGCCAAAACTCATTTGAGTCTTAAAAGCAAAAAACGACTCATTCGAGTCCTATAACGTTTTAACATGACACCAAACAAGTCCCCGTTAAGGTTTCCGTCCATTTTCTTCGTTATCTTTGACTTTCCATGATCCACATCAGATCCACATCATCCCACCTAACCTGCCATGTAAAAAAAATAACATCATATTTTTATAAAAATATATTAATATAAAAAATACCATTATTGTTAAAAAAAAGAAATTCTCAAAAAAAAAAAAAGCAAATCGCCGATCTCTTCTCCTTCTTCTCCTTCTCCTCCATCTTCTCTCTCACACTTTCAACTCCTCTCCAAGCTGTTGTGAGTTGAATAAGAAGAGATCCAGAGGGGCTTTGGTCTCTCAGTCGGCCTTCCCAGACGGCCTTGTTTCGTCGCCACGTCCGATCACTATCTCATCCCTCAACCACACCACTCTCCTCCCTTCGGCCGCCTCTCCTCCGGCTCTCTTCTCTCCCGGTAACAGATCCCCCACAATTTTCTGTTTTTGGCCGTCTTACTTTTTAAAAAATAAAAAAATTGATAAGATACCAACTTAACTCACCGGATTTTGTGGCTGCAGATGTCGTTGAGACACCGTATAACAAGGTGGCGGAGGAGTTGGGTTTCCAAACGGTATCGGAAGAGTTTGTCTGAGACCGGAGAGTGTAACTCCAAAGCCATACTCTCTCGCTCCCTCTTCGCACTCCATTGTTAGTGAAAGAAAACCGCATCACACTTTTTTTGTTTTCTTCAACTTCAAAATTGATACGTCATTTGTTATTGATTGGTTGTTGTTGTAATTGAATTAAATGGATGCAGTGAGGAGTGGGCAGGAATATTTCATGAATTGAATTGGGGCTGGGTGAGTCGAGGGGGAGGATTTGGGAGGAGGAGGAAGAGTGGTGGTGTGCTAAGTGAGATGGCGGTGGTGGAGTTTTAATTTGGAGAGGAGAAGGGTTTGCTAAGAGGAATAGTGCAAATTTTATTGATTAATTGCCATTGATTGTCATTAGTTATCACTAATGGTCATTAACTATTATTTTGACTAATTGTTATTTAATTGTTATTCATTAATTTTTAATTTTGAATTTCAGATTTTTTAGTTATTTCCTTTAATTTTTATTATTTCCATGTATATACTTAACGGCCACGTCAGCAAAAATTTGACAGAAATTTGGACAGGGACTCGAATGGCGTCATGTTAAAACGTTATAGGACTCGAATGAGTCGTTTTTCGCTTTTAGGACTCAAATGAATTTTGGGGAAAGGTTTTAGGACTCGCGGTGCAATTATCCCCTCCAAAACTAGCCTCTCCATTACTCACAGTAAAGTTGTTAGTCCCTTTACAGTACTATCATTTCTTTTCCTCTGGCCATCACATTTTTTTTTTTTAGTCTAGAATGTGAGCCCTAGAATCCCATTGATGTCCCCCTTCTTTAAGGTCACTGCCCGTACTTTATTCACTTGAATTCTAATTATGGATTGGGATATTGCATGATTCAAAAGTATCATTCCTACAAAATTTGTTTTTTTTTTTTTTATGAAACACGAATTTTGTATTGGTTGGTCGTACCCGCAATAATAGTCCATATAGCAAATTGGTAATGCCTAGCACTTTCCCTCATCGGTTTATTGATTTTGAAAATCTTATTCTATCGTGTTATGTATGAATTATGATATATTGCAGTTTCATTTATTATTTTTTGGGTGGAATCATAGTTTCATTTATGAACAAACAGGGATTTACCTGCGCATTCCTATGCTGTCCATCAGTGCTTAGTCTAAAAACTTGCACATGACCTATGAAGTCGAGTTATTTTTTTCAGTCTATACTCTATACCTATACCTGTATAATCAATGGCGGAGTTAGAAAAAAATTTTAAAGAGGGCCAATATAATTTTTTTCAATAATAAGGACTTAAATAAAAAAATAAAATTTAAAGAAGACCAAATGTAAATTTTAATAGGACTTAAATGAGAAAATTAAAAATTTAAGGGGGCCTTGGCCACCCTCAGCCCCTCTAAGCCCCAGCCACTGTGTATAGTGTATACCAATCTTTACACAGCCTAGTCTAGGCCGAACCGCCAATGAGAAGCAGATTTCCATTTCTAGAGTGCTGTGGTTTCTACTTTACAAATTTACCATGGCATCGAATCTTTCTCTGCAAGGAAACTAATACGTACAAAAATAAAGGTGCAAGACTGTCTTTGTAAGGAGGTTTGTGCTAACATAGGGATGCTGCTTTTTTAGTGGGTGGCTCAATCTCACTCTCAAATGTCTAAGCATGCACTAAAATTAACTAAATTATTTCCTTAATACTAATAAGGTTGCTGTATTAACAAATTTTTTGAACATACATTATTAACAATTTATGAGTCCTCTATACTAAAAGGATCATTAGTCATTCATTTATCATTTATAAGCTTACACAATGCAACAATAAATGGATGATTGAGTTTCATAATTACAAAAAAAAAAAATTCTCATCTACTGATCATGTGTAAATGCATTTGTATCTCACGTCTGATTCAGTTTGTCTCTTTCATGCCGTACATTTTTAGTGTTTTATAAATTATAATTATACTCAAGACATGTCATTACTCTTAACGGCATGCCCTGTATACTGACATCACAAATTTGTCTTAGATTTACGATTAGGGTAGATATGCGCCGTTTATCGTAAGTAGTAACGCTACATGGCAATTGGAAAATATGTTAAGAAAATGAAAATTGTAAAATAGAGCACGAAGGCGCAAGGAATATAGCATTCATCTTCTAGTTTTTCACTGCTAATTCACTATGCAAATACTCGTAATTTGAAGTCATAAATGCGAATCCAATGGATGGATCGGAGCAAATATGCGCATGGCATTCGACAACCAAAAAAAAGAATAATGCGCATGGCACCGTGCCAGAAACCATTAAGGCTTTGTTTTTTTGGCCAAACATGAAGGCTTTGTAAAAAGATGCCTCGTGTTGCTTTTTCTTTTTCGGGAAATATTTTGTTGGCTTAATTTATCAGATACTATTATTGTTCTATGCCAGCCAACACTGCTAGTAGTAAAGACGGGAAAGAGACAAAAAAATCCTAGTGATAGTACTACTATTATTTAATCCATTTTGAGGACTCCAAAAAATCTTAATTAAAAACATTAATCACATCATGTTAATCATCACCAACTCGCCCCTCACCAAACCACACACACACCACCAAAAAGAGAAACTCTTCTTCTTTCCCCCAACAGCGCATTCCCATTCTACCCTCACAACCGTTTAAGCTCCCCACTCTCCCTCCTCTCTCCCTTCCTCGCGCGTGCACGAGTAGTCAACCCCCCCAAACAAGTCACCAACCCAAACACCCATACCACACGAAGAATAAAAATTAAAAAACCAACGCCACCCCGCCACGTCACAACTAACTCCAACCTTGACAGAGATATTTACCCCAAGTCCAAATCCTCACCATGGGTGTTCCCGTCAAAATACAAAATTCGCAAGGGCATTTCAGTCAGAAAATTGAACAGCGTTGCATGGCATTATTGGACGAAGCAAAAACAAAGCTGTTTTTGCCGGTTGATATTCGGCGAGTGAGGTGATAGTACAGTACACTAAACACACACACATAAAAAACGCAACACTGAGTCTTTCTTCCTCCTCTCTCTCTCTCTCTATATATATTCATTGAAACGACGTGGTGCTTTGCGTGTTTGTTTGTGTGTGCAAGGCAGGCGCTGCATTTTCGGTTTTCGGTTTTCAAGTTTGTCAACTCCATTTTTGCTTCCTCCCCACCAAACCACCCCACTCACACACACACACACTCGAAAAAAACAACAAACAAAACTCGCCGATCATGACTTGGGAAGACGACGATTTCGCCCCCGAGTCAGCTCACCGCCACCACACTCGCCCCACCCGGCCCACCTACATCCCTCCCCACCTCAGGACCATCAACCCTCACTACACCTCTCCTCCGCAACACTCCCGCTCTCCCTACTTCCCGGAACCAACTCCCTTCCGCCGCCCCCCACTCCTCAACCCCTCCGGCTCCTCCTCCTCCCGCCGCGGCGGCCGCTGGCGTCGCGGGGGCGGCGCCCCTCGCGGTACTGACGCTCCTCGGCGCTCCCCGGCCCCCAGATTCCTCCCCCCGAAGCATTATCCTTACGACGACCTCAGCGAGAAGCTTGACGAGCTGAAGGTGGTTGAGGAGGACGCGGTCGACGGCGCGTCGTCGAAAGGGAACGCGATTAACTTCGAAGCGTACGATGACATCCCCGTGGAGGCGAGTGGGGAGAACGTGCCGGAGGCGGTGGAGAGCTTCGGCGAGATTGAGTTGTCTGAGGGTTTGAAGGAGAACATCAGGAGGTGCAAGTACGCGAAGCCGACTCCGATTCAGAAACACGCCATACCTATCGCGGTCGCCGGGAGGGACTTGATGGCCTGTGCTCAGACCGGGTCCGGGAAGACGGCGGCATTTTGTTTCCCTATCATCTCTGGGATTCTGAAGAATGAAAACTGGGTGAAGGTGGCCGGGTCGGGTCGTCGAGGTGGGACCCGGGTTGCTTACCCCTCTGCTCTTATTCTTGCTCCTACCAGGGAGCTGTCCTGTCAGGTGAGGTTTATAAGCCTTTTCCTTCTGTTTCATGGGACTTGTTTGTTTGTTTATTGTGTTTAACCTTGTCTTTTCTTTGGTAGATTTACGAGGAAGCCAGAAAGTTTGGGTACAATACCGGGGTGAAGATTGTTGTGGTATATGGTGGGGCTCCCATTGTCCAGCAGGTTTGCTGATTGTTTCTGCTTTTCATTTTTTTTTATTTTTTGTGTGTGTATTTATGGTTTATTTATTGAAGTCAGATTTTATGCTCTGGTTTCTACTTTGTATTGTGTTATAATTGTTTATTAGCTGGTACGACTTGTTTATCATATCATCACTCTCGAGATGAGATTATTTCCAGTTCGTAGTACTAGACATGTGTTTGTTCGTTGTGTAATGTTCTCTTGTGATTACATGATTCTTCTATTTTGAATCCAAAGACGTACGGTGGAATGAACTCGATCTCTGATGTGTCTTATACTGTGCAGTTTCGGAATTTGGAGAAGGGTGTGGATCTTTTGGTTGCAACTCCTGGGAGGTTGGTGGATATGATTGAGAGGGCAAAGGTTTCACTTAGTATGATAAGATACCTGGCCATTGATGAGGCTGATCAAATGCTGGATATGGGATTTGAACCTCAAATTAGGAAGATTGTTCAGCAAAATGGAATGCCTCCAGCTGGTAAAAGGCAGACTATGCTTTTCAGCGCCACGTTTCCAGATGAGATACAGGTTCGCTAATTCTTGCCTTTATTGTTTGGTTACCAAAACTGCTATCGGACTCAATTGTGGGTCTATTTATTTATTAATTATCTTTTTTTTTTTTGGCAGAGGCTTGCATCTGATTTTCTTTCTGACTACATTTTCTTGACTGTGGGAAGAGTTGGTTCAAGCACTGATTTGATTGCACAACGCATTGAGCTTGTTCAGGATATTGACAAAAGAAACCATCTTAAGAATATCCTTCGTGCCCAAAGGGATAATGAACCCTTCGGCAAGGTACATGGCTTATTTAATATCCTGTTATATTAGTTCCTCTGCCAGTGATTTCTCTGCCGCTTCCTCTTCTTTGGCATATTCTAGCTTTCTTCAGTAATTCGAGGCATATTCATTTCTCTGAGAGGTGGCTGACTTTCTTGTAGAGTTCTTTGACGCTTATTTTTGTGGAAACTAAAAGAGGGGCGGATTCTTTGAAGCATTGGTTAAGCACGAGTGGTTTTGCAGCTGTAGCAATACATGGTGACAAAGTGCAGATGGTAATAAACTCATCTTTAATTCTTCTGTCTAAGCAACACCTCTCATCTTTGCGTGCTCTATGCTTTGCCTGCTGGTTTTTTGTTTGGCACTATACTTTATCTCATTTATTGTATCATTATTATGATTCTTGTCCTAAAAGTTGAGCTTTTATGATGTCATTGGCATTATTAGCACTGCATAGCTGGAACTTTTACTGCAATTTGTTTTAAGTTTTTCTTCTTGTTACAAAGTGGTTCTCTTTTGTGAGTAACATTTGGATATTTGCATTATGCTGCTGCAGAACCTATTTCCTTGTCAACGGTTGTAGTTTATATAGAATATTCTAATGTCTGCTTCTAAAGATGGACTCTCACATGATGTTCAATTGTTGAATTGAAGGAAAGAGAACAAGCTCTGAAAGCCTTTAAACGCGGTGCAACTCCTATTCTGGTGGCAACTGATGTTGCTTCTCGAGGTTTAGACATCCCTCATGTCTCCCATGTCATCAATTTTGACCTTCCAAAGGACATAGATAGCTATGTGCACAGGATAGGTCGCACCGGAAGAGCAGGCAGATCTGGACTGGCAACTGCATTCTTCAGTGACAAGAACATGCCACTTGCAAAGGCGCTGGCGGAACTAATGAAGGAATCAAATCAGGACGTCCCTTCTTGGCTTAGCCAGTATGCTGAAAGATCATTCAATGATGTTGGCCAGGGCAGACGGTATGGTGGTAGCAAGTTTGGGGCCCATGACTTTCGTAATGATTCCTACATAGGGAATGGAAATTCTGACTATTCAAGTGCTTATTATGGTGGCGATTCCATGGTTGACTCTCATTCATCTCCTACCCGCGTTGGTTATGTCTCTCCTACTTTTGGTGTCCGTGCTGATTTCTATGGTCCCGCTAGTCATGGTACTGGTTTTGGTCAAGAACCTGTTGTTGCTGGTGGTTGGGAATAGACGCATACTTTTTGGTTTTGGATTCATTTTAATTGCAGGGAGTATGTAGTGATGACTTTTATTTTATATGTATTAGCTTTTAGTGCAGCAGTAGCCATCGAGTCTAACTACTGTCTTCAGGTTGGAAATGGAGATGACAAATAGCCTTTACAGCATATAATGATTTGGAGATGCGCAAAGCTTCATTTGTTGTAGGTGGTGGATGTAATTACTGTAAAATTCCACCTTTTTGACTGGATTAGTCGGATACTTGGCGGTTAATCTTTTTGGGTTTTTCATGCAGAACATTGTTATATGTGTTTTGAACACATTTTGCCGAAGTTGTAAAGCTTCAAATCTATCATCTATATGCCTCTGATGAGTGATGATTATGCTTGGGGGATGCTTCTCATATTGCACAATTCTAGTGTGTACCCTTTGTCTTTATTCTTCAAAGATGTAGATTTGGGATTACCATTGACAATGATGAAGTACTTTTTGATTCAAGTTGACCATTGAGTTTTGGGTTTAAGAACAGAAATCCAACTTTGTTTGAAAAAATTCCAAATCTACAGCATGAATTTTGAATAAAATCATACGCGCTCAGTAGATGAGATGTTACTTCAATGATATTATAGTTTTTTCTCACAAAAAAAAAATGATATTATAGGTTATTCGTTGGATAGAAAGTCCGAAGTTTGGGTTTTAATTCAAAGCCTTTGAACTGAAAGCAAATATTGTTATTGTTGTTATCCAAAAAACAACAAATATTGGTAGTTCTAATCGTTTATTTTGTAGGCACTTCCTCTAATGATTTAGCAATTATATCTGCTTATCTTTCTCTTACCAGTTCTGGGATGTAAGGGCCTTAGTTGATAATTATCCATTGTGGTAACCTTTCATTTTTGGTACTTACAAGAATTAAGGTAAATATAATTACGACGCCGTTAGCTACCAATTGCCATCCCAAAATCGTGAGCATTAAGATTGCATCTTTATCTAAAAGCTCAATTTTTAAACTCTAGATCCTGCAGGATTTAGTGTACCCCAGTATTATGACGCGTAGCAGGTGAGGGTGTCCGCTAGTGCCCCGGTTGGGCGGTCTCTCCTATGAGGAGGGTCTAATGCCAGGATGTAACCGGTATTGACCGGGGCCTGGACCGACGGGGCGATGATGACACAACTGATGCCTTTTTTATTTTGACAAAAAAAAATAATGGATATGCTTGCATAATGATGGCTTTTGTAATCTGTCTGGAGATTTTTCATTTTTCCCATGTTAGTACTACTGGAGATTAATATAAGTATATAACGTCTTTATAACCAAAAAAAAAAAAAAAAAAAAAAAAGAGACCCTGTCAGGCTAAGATCAGGCGACATGTCATGCACGAGCAAAACCTAGTCGACGACATGCAGCCCAGAATGACGAAACAGTCCTATGAATTATGAAAGACACAGACTTTCCTTTCCTGTAATATTTAAAACGCGAACACAAAACCATCCTTAACCCTTCCAGCACCGACCATCTATTCTATTCTATATCTATATATCTTCTATTCAGGGAAACGCCGAAACGGCTAAAACAAAAGCAAAATAAAAAAAGAACAAAACAGTGAGAGGGAGGGAGAGAGAGAGGGTTAGGGTTGTTTTTCTACACAAATCGACACAATGGAAGAAGTGACGGAAGGGGTTAACAACATGAACTTGGGCGGCGCCGGAGGAGACGCACACAAGAAGAACCGGATTCAAGTCTCCAACACCAAAAAGCCCTTGTACTTCTATGTCAACCTCGCCAAGGTAATAATAATCTCTACACGAACACAGGATACCCTTGGTTAGATTAGATTAGGTTAATTTAGATTAATTCCTGATTAATTTAACAGAGTTGTTTTTATGTTTGGGTTTTTGCAGAAGTATATGCAGCAGTATAACGAGATCGAGCTCTCTGCTCTTGGCATGGGTCAGTCTAAATTACTGTTTTCTCCGATCTCGCTCTCTGCTTTTTTTTTTTTTTTGTTCTGGTCGGCTCGTCTCCGTCTCGTCGCGTCGTCACGTTTTCTATTTGCGGCTTTTTCTTGTTAGTTATCTGTGGTTATTGGCTTACGCATTCCATTGGTTTTGTATAGAATATTCAGTCACGTCGTGTATCTGCCTACTCCATCGTAAATTTTGTGTGTGTGTTTTGTAGACGATTGTGTGTTCGCCTATGTGGATTTTAGGATTCTAAGGTATATCCTTTGGTTATAAAGGATGATGGTCCAACTATTGAGGAAAGTGGTAGCTTGTTATGTCAATGTGAAGACTCATATACAATGATGAAGTTGGCTTTTTGCTTGCTCAGAATTTATCTTAAATGGAACAGGCTTTTTAAGTTTTATTTGGGAATTATGTTAACATACAGGGAGAAAAAGTGTGATTGTGACTCTGTTTATTGAAATTTATAACCCCTAAAGGAAATTTTCTCGGAATGCAATGACGTGTGCAAATATATCGCGGGATTTGTCGGCTACCATCTATGACTGATATGTGTTTTGGCTGTGTATGCTGTGTTATCATATCATGATTCGAAAATATGCTTTTCGCTTACTCAAATTCAAGTGTGTGACAGTCTATCCTTGTGTATGTGACATGTGGATGTTGGTGATGTTCGTGTTTCACTAGCAGTTGTTTGCCAATTTTTGTATGGCCAATGTTCTTAGCAATTCCAACGATTAATGTTGTTGTTTTGTTACTTCATCAGCTATTGCGACAGTTGTTACCGTTGCAGAAATTCTGAAGAACAATGGATTTGCCATTGAAAAGAGTAAGTCTCTTATCTTTTTGCTGACTAACTATCTTTCAGTGAGGTTTTGAATTTAAAGTAATTGATTTCCTCTTTCAGAGATCATGACCTCAACGGTTGATATGAGGGATGAAACAAGAGGGCGTCCTGTCCAGAAAGCCAAGGTAAAATCAATGAGTCTGTTTTTATGCCTTACCTTTTGGAAGCATTTTTCTTGGCTATAAAAGTCATGCCAAATGGGATGCTCCTGCATGAGGTCTCTGTATGTCCTACCGATAGCTCTTGATTGGTTATGTAGCCCATTCTGGCATACCGCTGCCATTTTCTGTGTTTTCATACTTAATTCTTATGCAAAAGGTCATTTACCCTTCCACTTTGCATTGATGGTTTATTTTGGCAGTGGTTTGTTTTGGTGATTTCTTATCTCTCTGAATTTGGAGAGCTCCCTCTTTTGCTGTGATGCTCTTTTCCTTATCTGCATTGGTTCTTGAGTCCATATGTCTTTTCCACTTGTTTGGGTCTGCCTTGGTGCTCTCTGCCTTGAATCTTGTACATTGTTCGGGTTCCCTTTTCTATCTGTCACTTTGATGCTAATGGTTTTCTTATTGCTATTTCTTCTTTGGCAGATTGAGATAGTGCTGGGAAAGACGGAGAAATTTGATGAATTGATGGCAGCCGCTGAAGAGGGGGAAAATGGAGGTCATGAGCAGAGCTGAAGAGCTGATTGTGTTAGTGTCTAGTTTCTGTTGGTTTGAATGAGTCGAAATCAACAAATCCACTTATTCACCTATTCGTCAATTTGTTTGAATTCTTAGGTGTCTGAGTTGGTTCCATTTGAATGGGTTTGGTAGCTGTGAAAATTTGATGATGTTAGAAAGCATAGAAACGAAAATTTTCATTTGCTATCCAAGAATCAATTTTGTTATTTATTACTTCGTTTTTAATTCTTAAAAAGGCTGGAATTAACCCTTGAGGCGTTCATTTTCAATTGTTTCATGGTTGAACTTGCTATTAGGAATGCACGTTAGTGCCCATTGAAATTCGTTAGTGCCTTAATTGAAATTCTACAATGAAAAAGAGTAGTGCTTACCCTTTTTGTGTTTGCGCTCAGTTGCAACCTGCAAACCTGTTATTATCAATCCACACTTATCCTTTGGATACATTCATCTACCAAACCCCTTGTTCCACTTCTATATGGTGTTTTGTTCCCTGGTGTCGGGACATCAAGGAGCTGGGTGTTGATTATGCTTTGGTTAAAACATTTTTGTTGATGTTGGACTGTTGATTGCGTTTCCAAAATATGCAGTGGGTTCAAACCACTTGCTGCATGCTTATTTTATTATTGCTTCAATTTATATCTTACTAAAACTAGGATGGGAAGGAACCTCTCATTTGGGTTCGACCAACAAAAACCTCTCATTTGGGGACTCCGATATATGAACATGAAAGAATCGTCAATGGAGGTCAGTGTGCAAATGATGCCACCCGATAAAGTCATCCATAGATGTATGCAACAGTGCATAAGGCATGCAAGTTACAGTGCAAAGGAATATGCCTTTGGTGCTCCCAACTCGCCAACTTGCTCTCGTATTCTTGATGCTTATTGCAGGTCGCCCCGTGGTTATCTTTTAACGCAAAGCTTGTAAGATACAAGGAACAAAATCACACGTTACAACAATATACTAGAGACGACTGAAGCCAGTAGGAATAAAAAAACTAGTACGTTCTGTGATACTTATTTGAATGGTGAAAGCTTCTCCTGAAGATGGGAATGTGTAAGCCCTATCTCTCCAACTTTATGGGTTTCTTCTCTCACTTTCTCTTCATATTATCAGCAGTTAGTAGCATTAAGAAATCAGAGTTGTAGGCTGTAGCATATTCTTGTTCTCTGATGATGTTAGCACGATGGCGATCTCGCCTTCACACACAAATTGTAAATTAGACCAAAAGCTGACACTGTTCCGTTAATACCTTCATGTTACTATCATTTTCACACCCGCACTTGTTGCTAACATCACCAGCAGGAGTGTTAATAACAATCCAGCCAATGTAGAGCACACTCTAACATATATAGGAAAATTTCCCAACCTCTAGCGATAAGATCTGTAAAAATCCTTGTTGCAATAACAGCAAAAACTACAAGAGAAAGTCAAAATGCCGCTTGTAGGAGCAAGATCTAGAAAAAATAGAAAAAAAAACGTAAACAATGTCACATGTTTCCTTCCCATCATTCACTTTGGGGCAATAGAATTTCAGATTCACCAACACTCCTAATTGATGCTACAGTCTTACAAACAAAAAAAGGGCCCTAGGTGGAGTCAAGAAGGTTGTCCAGAAATTTGAACAACTCTGACAACCTACCTCACCTAGAAACAGATCCTCAAGTAATTATCTAACTAAATAAAAGGTTTATTTGAAAGGTGCAGTCTCATAAGCTTTTCACTAGCACGGTGTCTCAGTTCCCCCTTCCATCTGAAAATACCTAATGAACTCAAAACTTACTATCAAAAAAGTAATAACAATAAAGAATTCAAAACTATGGTATCTTTGACATAGGGTAGGCATGCTTCAGGCTGATCAAGAATCTTCCTCTTCCATAATCAGTATTCTCTTGCAAGCTTCATAGCACATGAAGGAAATGCCAGCCGCTGGTACTATTTTAATGCAGCTTGGACCCAAACCTTTGTAAAGACCTGGCAGACCCTCCTTCTCAAGAATGCTCGCAAGAGCATGAAGCATGTTATGGTACTGTCTCCCACTGAGTGCCCCAGCCTGCATGTGCTTTCGAGCCACCTCAAGGGGAAAAGTTGCGGTACTTGATATTGCCCCGGCTGCTGATCCAATCAGAAGAGTCATGATATTACCAATTTCCTCTTTCTTGAAAGTCTTTTTATAAGCTTTCCTTAACATATCATAGGCACAGTAATTGGCAGCAGCATACGGGATTACGCCAATCAGACTAGGGGTGAGACCTCTATAAAGTTCTCCAGGACCTTCTTCCCTTGCAATCTTTAAGAATGCATCTAAAAGATTCTTGTATACTCCCCTCTGCAGGGATAAATTAAAATCAGATGGAAGGAAAATACATTGTTAATTCAGAACTTGTTTTCAATCATGAACTTACTTGCACAGTTAGCCTGGTTTTGACTAACTCAAGTGGGTAAGTCAACAATGTAGAGCTAACTCCAGCCAAAGCACCAGCAATTGAAGAAGCAGGAATTGGCAGTTTTGGCTGTTCCCCAGGTTTAGGAGACAAGTTCTTTACAACAGTATCATACACCAATAACTGCAGAATGGTTCCCAAGCAAAACAGTTAAATAGTTTGATCGACAAAAGTAAAAGATAAAGAGAACGACACAGAACTTCAAACCAATTCAACATAACATGATGTCAGTAGCTGTTAACAAAATAAGCATATTTAGATAGGCAATGCAATGCACTCAGATATGCACAGATTCATAGACATTTTTATATCCAAGAAATGCATAAGTGGCAGCAGGCTACAAAGACACTAATTGTGTAGAACTATCTGTCATTGCACCACTCTGGTGCCCCTTTTAAAAGTCCCCTTCTGAATAATTACCAATTTGGACAACCTAGTATCTTAACCAGATGTGCAGGAATAAACCAAAGCTATGAATACCTAGCAAGCCACGAGTAAAAGGGCCCCAAGCAAGCAGCAAATCTTGTTGAAGACAGCAGCACGATAAGCAGATGAATAACAAAGCACTTTGGCCAATTCATTCCATGGCCAAGTGACTTCACTTTAACCAGTTATGAACAAACCACAAAAAAAAAACCTTCTTAAAGGCCAGAATAAAGACAGCAGGCAAGCAGACAGTCTTGGAAGCAACAAAATTAGTTGATCTGATTACAGGATATAAATTATGAAAACAAAGAATTTTAAAAGACAAACTCAATTAATTGACTGACATGATGGACTTTGCTGATCTAGAACCAGTTCATTGTTCCATCAAAAACTAAGAGTTGCTAATCATTATAGTCTGATGATGACATTACTAGGATATATCATAAAGCATCATAAAAAAATGTAAAGCAGACTTTCTCTTCGAAAGGAAAATGTAATAATCCTAAGAACCGCATTCTAAATATCAATAAGCTAATCCATACCCTAAGTTTGACCGTATAAAAGACAATGAAAACGAAAGGCCATCAGGGTAAGATATGGCAACCACATCACAACCTCTCCATACGAAAGCTGGTTACTGAATGCTCATTGTAGAAAAAATAAAAAGGTTTGAATTACTGTCAAGACTTAAGATCACCAATCTCAGAAGAAAAATGAACCGAGACATCTCTCTGGAAGAATAAAACTTGACAACTTAAATTGAAGAACAAAGCAACATGCAATCTAACACTGCTATAGCATTGAAGTTTAAGTTTATGAAAAAGATAATTGGAAAAGCATAAAAAGACAAGAGAAAACGTCCAAACGAAACAGAAAGAAATTGTAAGCATTTAAGTAGGATTTAAGGATGCAAACCTCAATAGCTTTACTTGGAGCCACCCGAAGGACATTAACCAAATTTCCCCTGAACAAGCCCTTCCACCCATCAGTCTTCATAATAGTATTAAACACCTCAGTTGACGAGTTCCCACAACTACCTACCATCAAATGGGTCCTTATAGTCTCTAAAGGAGCAACAGCAGTTCGTGATACAGCCCCTGCAATTCCACCACTTATCAACCTCCTCAGTGCTGGATTTCTAATCTTAATCTTCCATTTAAACCCCGACTTCTTCTTCTTCTTCACCTCTTCTTCCTCCACTACCTCGAAAACATCCACAACCTCCAATTCAGGACTGTTGGTGACTGGAAAAGCTGATTCCCTAGTACCCGGAAAAGCTGGTTCTGCAGTAGACACAAACTTCATCTGCAAACTAGACACCAAGGTTTTCGAGCTTGTGACATTGTCCAGTAGATTTTGGGAGACACCATATCCCTTCCCAACTTGGTTAACGCTAGCAAATAAGCCACCGCCTCTAACTCTACCCTTTCTAACATTACACTCTTGAGGAAACAATTCAAGTTTAATGCCAGAATTACAGAACACCACATCATGGTTTCTGTGTTGAACAAATTGGAGACTATCTCTACCCATTGACGCCAAAATTTCGAACTTCTTCTGATTTTTCTCTCTTTTCACAGGCTATCAATTCAAACCCAGAACCAGTTCTGGCAAAGAGAATCAGAGTTTGCGGCTCCTATAAGAGAATAAAGCAATTGGTTATAACGCCAAGAACACAACTTGGAACATTTTTGAGATGGGTATCGAGTCTTTTGGCAAAAGAAAACGAATATTTAGAAGAATATGAACAGATATACCCACAAAAAAATAAACAACTACAAGAGAATTGGAATAAACGGACACCAAAATATTCTGCGTAAAAGAAAATTACCGGATGATTTTGGAGCTTTTGAAGTGTCTCTACCTTGCCTTCTCTTCCCTACGATGATGCAGAGAAGAGAAGACAGGAGAGAAGAGAAGACAGGGTAGGTGTTAGTAGGAGTTTGGTGTATCCTTTAGTGCAGATGAAAGTGTGTTGTTTTGTTTTTGTTTACTTTAAAGGCCGCCCTTTGTGGGTAAGAGAGGTCACAGTCCGTGCGTCACCTTTGCTTGTTTTGGTTTTTACAAAGAAACAAAACCCTACTAGTTTTTTCTATTCTTTTGATGAAACGAAAAACCCTGCTGCTAGTTGGTGACTAAAGATTTGAGTTTTTAAACCCTAGTAGATTGCTTATTTAGTTTATTTTTATCCTCGAAATGTTATTGAATAAATCACATTTCTGTTTAGGTTCGAAGAAGAGAATAATTTTGACCCAAATTCATCATGGTTTGTTAATTCAATTACTAGCAGTACCTGTTGGATTGTAGTCTTAGAATTTTGAACCGAATTCATGGTTTGTTAATTCAATTACTAGTAGTACATGTTGGATTGTAGTCTTAGAATTTTGACCCGAATTCATGGTTTGTTAATTCAATTGCTAGGGTACTTGGATTGTAGTCTGGAAACTTTGACCATAGTAAACAGTCCATGCGCGTGTGCAAGGTCGCCGGTCAAAAAAGGATGTTTATCGTTGATTGGCTAAAATTAAGCACCAATGCTTTTTGTCTCCCGGTATTCAACTAGTTTTCTTTATATTGCCGTTGAGAAATTACCAATATTATTATGTCATGAAACGGCCAATGGCAACATTATGAGATTATTTTACCTCTCTTTGTCCGTGGATGATATAGATGGTCGGGGTTAAAAGAAGATTTAGGAATGAATTTTTGAAAGCATCTCGAAACATCCAAATCGGATCATAAAGGCCAAATCTCCTCCTTTTTGTCTCATCCATTCAACCTGATATTCTTTCCATAAACTGGATGGAATTGAATTGCTTAAAAGGATGATTATCTGCCCTATTAATAATATTGAAAGCAAATAAGATTATGCTTAAAATTTCTTATTAATAAAATATTATTTCCACAACTACGTAGCTTTTTAAAAGGCTGACTTTATAAAACACTGTCGTCCCTTTTGTTGAATTTCCCTTCGGAGATAGTGTTTTAAGAGTACTATCATTGTCTTAGAATCACTAATCCGAGCTATCCATTATTTTGTCAGCATACCAAGTGTTTCAGTCCGGTGTCGAAGTCCCAAGAATAAGATAAATTTGATATTTCTGTTCTGTCCATATAAGAAATTCTCTAGTCTACACTTGTTTTTGCTCACTTCTTGTGTGCCGCTACCACACAAACAATGCGACAACGTCCTGGGGATAAGAGACACATGTCATCACATGTGGAAATGGCTTCTTGGCATCACGACCCATTGCAATATCCAGTTTCTAGTATCCGTAGGGTTTAAAATTACTGATTCACCTGCATCCTATAAACTCCTCAAGTTATCAGGCGTGTTCTTGTTATAATTTAAGAATGCGAGGGAGAGCAGGGAGAAGCCCGTCTTCTTATAATTTAAAAAAACTTTAAAACTGCAAGAACACAAGCAGCTTACATGAGGATCTCTCTCCATCCTCACAAAAAAAAAAAAAAAAACTGGTAGCACCTAGCACAAAACTTCTTAAGATCACTGCAAACTGTCAGGTCTCACTTTCCCTTTCCTTTCTTTGACGAAGAGCCTCCCTTAGCAGGCTTCTTATGAGATTTGCTATTAGCTTTCATAGGTTTGCTATTTGGTTTCAACTTGTTCGATGCTGTAGAAGCCTTCCCTCGCTGATATCTTTGCTTCTTCTCTTTCTTGACATTGTACATATTAATAGCCTATTTTTCATACAGACAGTTAAAATGATTATGTTCCATTCTGCTCCTCAAAACCAAAGCAATGTTATATCGACAACAAGAAGCCTTCCACATACCTTATCAACATTAAGTATCTCATGCGAATTTGCTGACATTAATTTGCTCAGAACTCTATCAGTTTGCTCCTTTTCTTGAGAGCCTATCCCTGAGCCTTCCGCAACTGGTAGAAACTGAAAAAGGAAAAAAGAGTTAAACAAAGTTGAAACTTCCATCACATGCATTAGGTTAATCGTGATATGGTTCACAAGTTCGCACCTTGCGATATTTTCCCGCATGTTTAGCAGGCTTTTCTCCTGCCAACTTCTTGTCAAACTTCCCACCGCTGGCTGTTGCAGTAGCAGCTAGTCCAGCTACATTACCTAGTTCATCTTTATTAAGTTTCTTTGATGCAGCCTGGGTTCCTGTTATTGGTAAAGCTGTGGCAGCAAGCTGAACATGGCTGCAAAATAAGAGTTTGGGCAGCTTATGTCAGACAGTGATATGCTATCATCGAAATGTCTTGAGTACCTTTATTTCACTTTTGGTTAGACTTATAACACATAATGCACAGGTAAATTAGTTGGGACAGGGAGGAATAGAAATTCAACTGTAATTTTTGCAAGGTATACAGCCTTGGAAAACATGGCGGGAAAAATGTGGATGACAAGATGAACAGATGCCAAGATGAGAGAGATAAATAGGAAAAAAACCATGTACTAGAGCAGCTAAGCCTCGGAAATTCTATGATTCATGGTTTTGGGAAGAAGACATGCCTTTAAAAGCAGTTGATGCCATGTCTGTGCTGGCTCTACACAATATTAATGCTCTATGAGTAAGACTGAGAAAAGTGCACCCAAGGAAAATACACAAGATTGATGCCAACAATAATTTACCGCCTAGTGTTTTAGTATCATACGGATAACTAGGAAGTCCATTTCCCCATGGAAGATGTAAACCAACCATTTGATAAAAACTTTCCGATGATGAATAAAGGGAATTTACAATACCCCATTAAGGAAAAATCAATGCAAATGTTCATTTTATTAAAAGGGGTAAGGAAGCCCTTGCCAGGGTGAAACTCAATGGTTTTGAGAAAATCAAGGCGAGTTAAGAAAATCCATATGTACTGATGGAAAAATAAAGGTGCTTAAAAGGAAAAACCTTGGCAAAGCACCAAGTTTTGCAGCATTTTTCAAGTTTTGCAGCCGACTTTTCTCCTGCTTTTCAACTCTTTTCTTCTTGTCTGATCTTCTCTTTGCAAAAGGATCCTCTCCTGGCTCTGGAAAAAATAACAATTACTACATGAACAGGACCCAAAGCTCAAAGTTACATTCTTCAATGTGTATGTTTACACCATAAATCTCAAAGGATGCAATTAGTATAAAACAGAACTTTCACAACAGATGTCTCTTTCAAGAAGCAGCAACACATTACCATCAGTCATCTTCGCCTCAATGATGGGAACATCATTGTCATCATTAACACGATCATATCCATAGCGACGTTTCCATGTTTCAGTTTGCTCATCCCACACAACTTTGTCTTTTTTCTTTTTCTGTATGCCTGCAAGAAATAACCAACACAATATACGCAATCACGCCCAGCATTAGGCAATATCAACAACCGAGCCAAATATTTGAGCTTTTCTTCTACAAGATTAAGACTATAAACAATAGAGAATTTTGAAAAGAGACAGTAACTGCAAAAGCCAATAATCTACTTATGATACCCTGTACCAATAAGCAGCCTATACAGTAAAAATAATTACCTTTTGCTTTGGCAAACAGTTCCCATTTTGTAGGTGGTTTAGGCTTCGGTAACTGAAAACAAAACATAAAATTGTAGTGAACATTCAACTACAGAAAATATTGATGAAGAACATAAAGAATGCATCGCCTTGAATATTCAACTACAGAAAATATTGTAAGTCAACAAAAACTAATGCATCTTGTAAAGTGTATCCTTCGGAATCAAAATCCAGAACTTTTTAACATGAACATCATGGATATACAATTCCACCATAAACAAAAGAATTTTTCTCATTTCCCTTTCCATTTGCTTTAACACAATCAGGCTTTCCCTTTCTGTTTTTTTTTTATACTAGTTGATGAAAGTGGGACACGAACCCGAGACCTCACCCCCTCTTGCTTTTTACACAAGATTACCACTGAGCTACAAGCCCATTGGTAATCAGGTTTTCCATTTTTGTTATTCCACAAAAGTATGAAAAATAAGCACAATTCATGTCGTAGCTGAGACAGTGCCAATGAGTTTCTTCTATTATTTATTGCACAAAAGACCATTCACGATCCAAAGGATTCAAAGCTAGCAAAGCAAGTCCAAACATACCAAACAGTAGATTAGCAGCAAACATGACTTTGGCAGGTCATAACACATGAGTTCTAATCGAAGCAGCAACTTACAGGCTTCTCTCGGGGCAGTTTGGTCGATGGAGGGGGTAACTTGACAATGGGACCATCTACATCTTCAGTTGAAGGCAAGTTGAAAAGGTAATCTGCAATTTCTTGAACTAGCTCTGTCCCCTTTCTGATGCATTCACTCACTAACTCCTCCCTGATTAAGAAGTACAAGGGAGCCCGAGAACAAAACACAAATCAAACCCACACCATGAATCTCATCAAAATCTCAATCCACAACAGTAAGCCACCCAAAAACCACCTAAAGGATACTATTACTATTCTAACCAACGAACATGAACTAAGGAAAGGGATTATAAAAAACCAACAAAGACAATCGAAGTAAGTATAGAACAAGTAAAACGAACCTTGAAGAAGGGGCGGAGGAGAAGTTGTGTAAAGGGTCAAAAGCCGTAAGGTTGCCGAGGTCAACCTCGTAGCCGTTTTGGGTATCCATCCAAATTTCTGGCTTTTATTCTGCTCTCTCTGCACAAAAAGAAAAACCTTCAAAAGATGTGGGAGCCCTGAGAGGAAGAATGTAAAAGGGAGGAGAAAAAACTGAGGCCGCGTTGTAACGGGACGAAGAGGGGCTTACCGGCTGTCAGACAACGGAGAGTGTGGTGGCGGCAAAAGAAGACGGCTGCAACTGACGCCTGCGCGAGCAGGGTAGGGTTTGCAGTTGGAGAAGAGAAATTTGATTGAATTAGGGTTTAACCCTGAACACCTTTATGTTCTCGGCAAAAAAAAAAAAAAAAAAAAAGGGTTTAACTTTAACCCTGAACGACGCCACGCAGGGGATAGAGAAAAAAATAAAGCGAAAGGTTCAAAATCAATACATGTCGCGCGGTTTTGTGAACAGCCGCCTACTTGCATGATTTTTTATTTTTTTTTCATCACCTCTTACTTACATTATTATTATATTTTAAATTTTTGTAAACTAGCTAAAATGACATTTGTATAGTACGATACAAAATATTCTATGGCAATTAATGATACTAATATCATAAAAAATTATTATACTAAAATTAATATTTTAACATTTCTTAGTATGAAAGTAAGACAAAAATAATCACTCCGATGGTGATGGTACATTTCAACATCAAAATACCAATATCTAAATTTATAGTATGCTGTTATTTGCTTGGAAGTGGATGGCAAAATGTGATTTTGGAACTATAACATGACAGGAAATAGAAGATATGTGGAGATTTTCAACCCGTTGGTTTAGATACCACATGAAAATAAATTAATTAATTTCTAAGTTAATACCAATTATATTTAAATTATAAAAATTTAGAGGTTTAACATATGACCTATTTAGTATTAAAAATTATTTTTTTATACATCATAAGAGTATTCAAAAATTAATAACACATCTCAAACTATTATTATAATAAAATTTTATTTAAAATACGAGAAAAATAATTGTATGTGTTGTATGCTGGGCCGAAGGGAGGGGGCAAGGCCGCCCCTAAAATTTTAAAAAATAATTAAGGGTAAAATTATAATTTCATATTTATTTTTTAAAATTATAAAAATATTTGGTTTATTATATTTTTAGTCTAAATATGTAATATAGTATCTACTTATTAGTATTCAAATCTTTATTTGAACATCTCAAGATTATAGTGTTTGACTTTTTTAAAATAGAAAAAATATTAATAATCGGCTTACCATTATTTTATATACATGACTTACCTTTTAAAAAAAAAAACACATAACTATCTTTTTTTTTTTTACTTCCTTGAAAATTTATCTAACTACTAAACAATGCAATATCCACAAAATTAAGGATCTAGTCTATCGAAACATAATGCATAATTTTATGATAAAATTTATAAAATATTTTTTGTCAAATCATTATATTGTTGGCCCATAAAGGCAAAGAGGGGGATGAATTAGCTTTCGGGTTAAAATAGAATTAGTTCCACATGCAGCCACTAATCACATGTTTAGGCTAACACATATCTTCTTATTAAAAATTTAAATTAATAGATGATAATTATCTAATTAACTTCGTATTCAAAATATATCAAATTATTATTGTTATTTTTGTGAATTGCCTAACTAACTTTAAATTTAATTACATGAAGTTTTTACTCATATATTTTTTGGCCGAGATACAATTATTTTATACATTTGTATAATATTAATTAAAATTTAAGATTTGTAATAGCCCGGGTAATTTTCGCATTTTTACCAGTACCGAAAATTTTTTTTTACACAGTTTTACCATTAAAATTAATCTTGGGTAATTAATTTATGGTAATTCGTGCATCGGATTCCGAAACCGATCCCTGTCCCGCGTTCGGGATTTTTCAGCGGATTTTTCGGACCAAAGTTGGAAATTTTTGGGTCCAGGAATCTTCAGAAAAGTCAGGTTTATCCTCGAGTTAACAGACCAGAAATAAAGGTAAGGGGGTATATTGGTTATTTTCTGGTCCGGACGGGACACGCCTCACATGCTGCACAGTAGTGCATAATTGAGGTTGCCGCCTCTTCTTTCCTGTGTCGCCCGTGAACTGCTTTTCCCTGTGTAATCAATTTTCTGCATGTCTTTTACCCGTGTCTTCCTGCTTTTCAGTACCACACTATCACCTTCCTTCACTCTCCTCTGCAAAATCACTGCCTGTACCCATCCTTCACTCCTGCAACCAAAACCCACCTAGTGCACCAACTAAACCAGTGCTAAACCAGAAACAAAAAAAAAAGAGAAAACAAACAAACACACACAACCACCAATCAGATACTGCCACCTCAGCACCACCATGTCACCCTCTCTTCTTCCTCCCCGTGAAGCACCACACACCGCCGAGACCTTCACCATAGCCGAGCCACCCAACACCTCAAGCACCTCCACCGCCACTCGTCGCCGTCCACTTCTCCTTCTCCTCCCTGCCGCGACACCGCCGCCTTCCTCTCCGCAGCAGATCGACGCCGCCACCGCCCTGGCGAAGTTAGCAGCCCGCGTCCTTTACGCCGCAGCGAGCCGCCGACGACGCTTCCTCGCAACCCCTCGCAGTCGCCTGTGCCTCCTACCGCCGTCGCCTCGCCGATCCGTGCCGCCCCGTTCCGTCGCGCCGCCATTTTCGTCGACTGCAAGGTGAGCAGTCCACGGGTAGAAGACGACCCAGTAGTGTTGTAGTCGGGTTGACCCATCGGGTCGCGGGTTGTGCTTATGGGCTGAGCTGTTAAGGGTTGGACTGGTGGGCTGTGCGACTGGGCCTCCTACATGGGCCTGTACCTGGATTCCTATTTGGGGCCTGGGTTGGGTCTAAGTAGTAGGTCTGGGCTGCATTATTTAGGCCCAGTCCGGTTTTTTAAAAAAAGAAGAAAAGAAGAAATTCTGAAAATGGTTTTCTGGAAAATAATAATTACTTGGTATTTTATGGAATAATAATAATAAATATAATTCTGGGGACCACTTGAAAAATAAAAATAACTTGTGTTTTGGGAAAAGAATATATGTTATGGTATATAATATTTGAAAAAAAAATATGTACAGTATATAATATGGAGAAATAATTATCTTGAGAAAGTAAATAATTGTAAAGGATATTATCAAGGTAATAAATACCGGAATAATAACTGGGTATAAGTATAATGTATTTTTAACACTGGAAAATAAATGGTGAATTATGATGATAATGGAAAATAATCCGAGGCAATACCGAGTTGGTTCAGTATTTTAATTTTACGACATACAGTATTAGCATGGCATCTGCATACCATCTTATGTGTGCATATTATTTGGTTGATATAGGAGTTGATAACGAGCAGTTACTTGAGGAACAGGACTTGGAATCTGTTGGGCATTTCCAAAATTGATAATCGGCTAAGATGAGGATGGATAACCCTTGGTATGTACCTGTAATACTGTGTGTGCTTTGTTGTTTGATTGAACTGCTGAGATGATCATTGTTAGTTATTTGACTGCTATGGTTATTGTTGTTAATGTTGTTGGACTGTGTTGTTGGTCTTTTGGATATTGTGAATAATTGTTGAACTGTTAATTGTGAATAATTGGTGTTATGAGATTGTTGATTGGTTTGGTCTGTGGAATAACTCGAGATAATAGAAAGTTGGATAATTGAGGATAGAGTATTGGAATTGGAATTGAATTTGAGATGATGATTTATTGTCACGTGGAAAGTAGTGGTACGACTAGATGGTTAGAGGCTAGTTCTGAGGTGTCATGGCCGGTTTGGTTTGGTTTGGGGATGTTGATCCCGGTTTGATTTGGATATTGGGATGTTGATCCCGGATTGGTTGTTATTGGGATGTTGATCCCGGATTGGTTGTTATTGGGATGTTGATCCCGGATTATGTTTTGGCCTGGCATCCGAAATCAGTTAATAACCAGGTACGACCCTAGCTTGTCCAGTGACCGGGGCCCTGAAGATAAAATTGGTAATAATAATAAATATTCTTTTGGTCTTGGCTCAGTCGTGATTTGGTAGAATCTTTGAGTTGTCTTTTGCTGGTATTTTCTTCAAAAGTATTATGGTTGCCTGCATATCTCTGTTTATCCATGGTCGGTGGGCACTTCGGAATCACCCCTCACCTGCGGGCTTTCATCCCGTAGGTTGAGTTATTTCGTAGTTCAGGTACGACGTTCGATGGCTGCTGCTTTCTTCTCCACCTGACTCCGGATCCATACCTCCACTGCATGTGCATATAAGACTTCCGCTGCTGTATTATACATGTTGTTGTGTTGCTGTGTTGCTGCTTTCCGATTATGCCTATGATGTTGTTTGTACTATATTCTGCTGCTGCAGTTGAGCTTTGAGGGTGTGGCTTGAATAATAGTCCCTGGGTGCGGGTGACAGATGATGTACTGGTGATTCTGTTGTATTTGGGATTTGTTGTTGTGTAGTATTTGACTTCGATGTACTGTCTGTTCTATCAATAAGAATAGTTTCGGCACGCGTTTACTATATCTGGTAAATACAGGTCGGGGCGCTTCATTTTGGTAGCGGAGCAGGCAGTAGGTCATTAGGGACTTAACTGTCATTGCATGATTGTTTGTCTGTGCATTAGATCTGTCATGACATGATATAATATGCATGCATATACATTCTCATATTGGTAAGACGAATGGATCCAATTAGAGGGAATCAGCATGCTGGGGGTCACCTAGATGATGATCAGGTATCGGTGGATCAACCGCAGCAAGTTGTGAGAGGTCCGGAACACCCTCCGATTGTTCCTTTGGGAGACCCTACGCAGATGTTAAATGTGGTAACTCAGATTCTGCAAAGGCAAGATACCAGGGATGCTCGTATTGATGCCATGGAAGCTCGGGAATAGGAAAACCAGGGACCTATCGAGGATCCAGTATATACGAAGCTGGAAAAGGTTGGGGCAGAGATTTTCACCGGCGTTACTACACCACAGGATGCTGATCAATAGCTCAGACAGATGAACATGGTGATGCTGAAACTCACAAGCAGGAACGACAAGTGGGCCAGATATGCCGCTGTTATGTTCAGAGGAGTTGTCGTTGATTAGTGGGAGTCTGCAACCAGGGATCTGCCGACACCTATCACTATGCCATGGAATCAATTCATGGAGATGTTCCGAAGGAAGTTTGTTTCTGAGGCGTACCAGGACCAGCTGAAACGAGAGTTTCTGGGACTGCAACAGGAGGCAGAACAGACGGTCAATGAGTATGAGATCAAGTTCAACCGCCTGTCTATCTACGCCAGTGAGTTTGTATCTACTCCGGAGGCCAGATGTAAACGTTTCTAGGATGGTCTTCGATCTGGTATCCAGACAGTCATGGGGTGCAAGGTTTACGAGACTTACCAGGACATATTATCAGATGCCTTGAGAGCCGAGATTATTCGGCTGGACAATGAGAGAGAGCAACAAGAGATCAGTAAGAGGCAAGCTGCATAGAGTTCTAGGGGACAGAACAAGAGGTTCCAGACACTAGCCAACTGGTCAGGATATGGACAGAGCCGATTTATGCCAGTAAGTTAGGGACATGGATGGAACAACAACACCTACAACAACCGAGGCAGTTCTTGGACTCAGTTTGGAGGGACTTCGTTTAGGAATACTCGCCCGAGACTTCTTCTGTCTCAGGTGAGGTGCTATGAGTGTAACGAAGTTGGGCACTACCGATATTCTTGTCCCAAGTTGGGAAGATCTGGAGGTACGACACCTGCTCAGACAGTGCAAGCTTCAGTTGTCAGTGTTCCTAATGGTTCTGGAGTTGGCCGAGGCCGAGGACGTGGAGTTGTTCCTGCTAGAACCCAGTCAGCCATTAACCAGAGTGCAGTAGTGCCGAGAGCATTTGTGATCACCGCTGATGAGGATCCAGAGAATGCCGATGTCATAGCAGGTACTTTTACAGTCTTTTGTAGTATTGCTTATACTTTGAATGATCTTGGTGCTATGCATTCATTTGTCGCGCAAAGTTTTACAACACAACATAGCTGTACGGAAGAGAGTTTAACTTGTCTGATGAGGGTTAGGTTACCAACGGGTATAGTGGTCAGGTTAACCCATGTGTGCAGAGACGTTTCGGTTTCGTACGACAACGAGGTTTTTCTTGCACGGTTGGTTGTGATGAACATGGGAGGTTTCGATATTATTCTGGGGATGGATTGGTTGTCCAGGTACAGTGCTATGGTAAACTATCGAACCAAGGAAGTGCTGCTGACATCCGATGGTGGGCGACAGGTTTTGTTGACAAATATTGGGAGAGCTGGTGCTACTTATAGTATCTCTGCTAATCAGGATTTCGGAATGAAGCCGCATGGTTTAGATGCTTTGTTGTCTCACATCAAGGGCGAAGAAGTTCAGACTCCGGTTTTGGGGGATATCACAGTTGTGAGAGAGTTTCCAGATATGTTTCCAGAGGATCTACCAGGATTGTCACCTGACAGAGAAGTTGAGTGCACCATCGATCTGATGCCGGGAGTGACACCTATTTTAATGGCACCATACCGGATGGCACCGACAGAACTCCAGGAGTTGAAGAAACAGTTAGATGAGCTGCTTGAGAAGGGATTCATCAGGCCTAGTACATCACCTTGGGGATCACCAGTGTTGTTTGTTAAGAAGAAAGATGGCAGTTTGCGTATGTGTGTGGACTACCGACAGTTGAACAAAGTGACAGTGAAGAACAAGTACCCGCTTCCCAGGATTGATGACCTTTTTGATCAGTTACAAGGAGCTACCGTGTTTTCCAAGATTGATCTTCGGTCTGGCTACCATCAGGTCAAGATTGCAGAGAAAGACATACCGAAGACAGCCTTCCGTACTCGGTATGGACACTTTGAGTTCACAGTGGTTCCTTTCGGCTTGACCAATGCACCTGCAGTTTTTATGTGCTTGATGCACTTGGTCCTGAACGAGTTATTTGACAAGTTTGTGGTAGTCTTCATCGACGATATTCTGATATACTCCAAGAGCAGGGAAGAACATGAAGAGCACCTGAGGTAGTACTATAGAGGCTGCGAGAGAAACAGTTATATGCCAAGTTCAGTAAGTGCGAGTTCTGGCTTGAGGAAGTTGCATTCTTTGGACATGTTGTATCCGGGGATGGGATTAAAGTTGACCCTGCCAAGGTGAAAGCTATTCTAGAGTGGGAGCCACCCAAAACGGTACCCGAAGTCAGAAGTTTTCTTGGCCTTGCAGGATATTACCAGAGATTCATTGAGGGTTTTTCCTTGATAGCCAGTCCTATGACCAAGCTGTTGCGGAAAGATCAAGCATTTGTATAGAGTGAAGCCTGCCAGAAGAGTTTTGATGAGCTGAAGAAGAAGTTAACATCAGTACCAGTTTTGACAGTACCTAAGCCAGGAGTGGAATACGTGCTGTTTTGTGATGCTTCAGGTCTTGGTTTGGGAGTAGTTCTGATGCAAGAGGGCCGAGTGATTGCCTATGCTTTGAGACAGTTGAGACCACATGAGAAGAACTACCCGACACATGATCTAGAGATGGCCGCGGTGATCCTTACTTTGAAGGTTTGGCGACATTAGCTGTTCGGAGAGAGATGTTGGATTTTCACAGATCATAAGAGTCTCTAGTACATCATGACTCAGAAGGAACTTAACCTACGGCAAAGACGTTAGGTTGAGTTGCTGCATGATTATGATTTTACTATTGAGTACCACCCTGGAAAAGCTAATGTTGTAGCAGATGCTTTGAGTTGGAGACAACCAGAAGATGCTTCCACGGCCTACTCGTTGTCCTCTCTTATCGAGTTAAGGAAGATGGGAGTTGATTTGCCAGTGGACGAGATAGGAGCTTTGTTGACCCATATTGAAGTCAAGTCTAACCTGAGAGGAAGGATTGTGGAACTACAAGATGGAGATCCTGACTTGATCAAGCTAAAGGAAGTAGTCCGTAGTGGAAAAGAAGACAAGTTTCACATAGCTAAGGATAGTGCATTGATGCTGGGGAAACGTCTATGTGTACCCAGAGCTGGTGACCTGCGCAGTCAGATTCTGGAAGAAGGACATATGACGCCATATGCTATGCACCCTGGAAGCACCAAGATGTATCAGAATTTGAGGAGTTATTTTTGGTGGCCGCGCATGAAGAAAGATGTAGCCGAGTATGTGGCTAAGTGTATTACTTGCCAGCAGGTGAAAGCCGAGCATCAGGCTCCAGCGGGAAAGTTGAGATCTTTGACAGTGCCACAGTGGAAGTGGGAGATGATCACTATGGATTTTGTGGTCTGATTACCGTTGACCCGGAGACATTATGATGCTATTTTTGTTATCGTTGACCGACTTACAAAATCAGCTCACTTTCTACCCATCCGACAGACAGACACCCTGGACAAGTTGGCGAGACTGTATGTTGCAGAAATTGTGAGACTACACAGAATCCCTAAGTCCATAGTCTCAGACAGAGATCCAAGATTCACATCATGGTTTTGGAAGAGTTTGCAAGCAGCTCTGGGTACGAAGTTGAGTTTCAGTACCGCATTTCATCCTCAGACAGACGGACAGTCAGAGAGGACTATTCAGACGCTAGAAGACATGCTAAGGGCTTATGCTCTTAATTTCAGTGGGAGTTGGGATCAGTATTTGCCTTTAGCGGAGTTCGCCTAAAACAACAGTTTCCATTCCAGTATTGGGATGCCACCGTTTGAAGCTCTTTACGGAAGGAAGTGCAGAAGTTCAGTACGTTGGGATGAAGAAGGTCTCCATTTGATTGTGGGTCCAGATTTGGTAAAGCAGACAGTTGATAAAATTCAGACAGTTAAGCAGAGTATGAGAGCAGCTCAGGACCGACAGAAGAGTTATGCTGACAAACATCGTCGTGAGATGGAGTACCAGGTGGGAGAAAGAGTTTTCCTCTGAGTTGCACCTTGGAAGGGTGTTATCAGATTCGGGAAAAGAGGGAAGTTGAGTCCCAGGTATATCGGGCCGTATGAGATCGTGGAAAGGGTTGGACCCTTGGCGTACAGATTATCTTTACCAGAGGAGTTGTCACGGATTCATGATGTGTTCCATGTCTCTATGTTGAGGAGGTATAGATCAGATCCGAGCCACGTGGTTACTACAGCAGATGTTGAGGTATCAGAGGATCTTACATATACAGAGATGCCAGAATAGATTCTTGCCCGAGAGGTCAGACAGTTGAGGAAACGAGTCATTCCGATGGTAAAGGTTAAGTGGAGCAAGCACTCTACAAACAAGACTGTATGGGAAGTTGAGGAGCACATGCATTCTCAGTTTCTGCATCTATTTTCAGCATCAGAGTGAATTTCAGGGACGAAAATCTTTTAAGGTGGGTAGGCTGTAACAGCCCGGGTAATTTTCGCATTTTTACCAGTACCGTAAAAAAGTTTTTACACAGTTTTACCATTAAAATTAATCTTGGGTAATTAATTTATGGTAATTCGTGCATCGGATTCCGAAACCGAGCGCTGTCCCGCGTTCAAAATTTTTCTGCGGATTTTTTAGACCAAAGTTGGAATTTTTCAGGTCCAGGAATCTTTAGAAAAGTCAGGTTTATCCTCGAGTTAACGGACCAGAAATAAAGGTAAGGGGGTATATTGGTTATTTTCTGGTCCGAACGGGGCACGCCTCACATGCTGCACAGTAGTGCATAATTGAGGCTGCCGCCGCCTTTTCCCTGTGTCGCCCGTGAACTGCTTTTCCCTGTGTAATCAATTTTCTGCAAGTTTTTTACCCGTGTCTTCCTGCTTTTCAGTACCACATTATCAACTTCCCTCACTCTCCTCTGCAAACTCACTGCCCGTACCCATCCTTCACTCCTGCAACCAAAACCCACCCAGTACACCAACTAAACCAGTGCTAAACCAGAAACAAAAAAAAAAGAGAAAACAAACAAACACACACAACCACCATTCAGATACTGCCGCCTCAGCACCACCATGTCACCCTCTCTTCCTTCCTCCCCGTGAAGCACCACACACCGCCGAGACCTCCACCACAGCCGAGCCACCCATTACCTCACGCACCTCCACCGCCACTCGTCGTCATCCACTTCTCCTTCTCCTCCCTGCCGCGACACCGCCGCCTTCCTCTCCGCAGCAGATCGATGCTGCCACCGCCCTGGAGAAGTTAGCCGCCCGCGTCCTTTCCGCTGCAGCGAGCCGCCGAGGACGCTTCCTCGCAACCCCTCGCAGTCGCCTGTGCCTCCTACCGCCGTCGCCTCGCCGATCCATGCCGCCCCGTTCCGTCGCGCCGCCATTTTCATCGACTGCAAGGTGAGCAGTCCACGAGTAGAAGACGACCCAGTAGCGTTGTAGTCGGGTTGACCCGTCGGGTCGCAGGTTGTGCTTATGGGCTGAGCTGTTGAGGGTTGGACTGGTGGGCTGTGCGACTGGGCCTTCTGCATGGGCCTGTACCTGGGTTCCTATTTGGGGCCTGGGTTGGGTCTAAGTAGTAGGTCTGGGCTGCATTATTTAGGCCCGGTCCGGTTTTAAAAAAAAAAAGAAAAGAAGAAATTCTGAAAAATGGTTTTCTGGAAAATAATAATTACTCGGTATTTTATGGAATAATAATAATAAATATAATTCTGGGAATAACTTGGAAAATAAAAATAACTTGTGTTTTGGAAAAAGAATATATGTTATGGTATATAATATTTGGAAAAAAGTATATGTACGGTATATAATATGGAGAAATAATTATCTTGAGCAAGTAAATAATTAGAAAGGATATTATCAAGGTAATAAATACCGGAATAATAACTGGGTATAAGTATAGTGTATTTTTAACACTGGAAAATAAATGGTGAATTATGATGATAATGGAAAATAATCCGAGGCAGTACCGAGTTGGTTCAGTATTTTAATTTTACGGTATATAGTATTAGCATTGCATCTGCATACCATCTTGTGTGTGCATATTATTTGGTTGATATAGGAGTTGATAACGAGCAGTTACCTGTGGAACCGGACTTGGAATCTGTTGGGCATTTCCAAAATTGATAATCGGCTAAAGTGAGGATGGATAACCTTTGGTATGTGCCTGTAATACTGTGTGTGCTTTGTTGTTTGATTGAACTGCTAAGATGATCATTGTTAGTTATTTGACTGTTATGGTTATTGTTGTTGCAGTTGTTGGACTGTGTTGTTGGTCTTGTGGATATTGTGAATAATTGTTGAACTGTTAATTGTGAATAATTGGTGTTATGAGATTGTTGATTGGTTTGGTCTGTAGAATAACTCGAGATAATAGAAAGTTGGATAATTGAGGATAGAGTATTGGAATTGGAATTGAATTTGAGATGATGATTTAATTGTCACTTGGAAAGTAGTGGTACGACTAGATGGTTAGAGGCTAGTTCTGAAGTGTCATGGCCGGTTTGGTTTGGTTTGGGGATGTTGATCCCGGTTTAATTTGGATATTGGGATGTTGATCCCGGATTGGTTGTTATTGGGATGTTGATCCCGGATTGTGATTTGGCCTAGCATCCGGAATTAGTTAATAACCAGGTATGACCCTAGCTTGTCCAGTGACAGGGGTCCGGAAGATAAAATTGGTAATAATAATAAATATTCTTTTGGTCTTGGCTCAGTCGTGATTTGGTAGAATCTTTGAGTTGTCTTTTGCTGGTATTTTCTTCGAAAGTATTATGGTTGCCTGCATATCTCTGTTTATCCATGGTCGGTGGGCACTTCGGACTCACCCCTCACCTGCGGGCTTTCATCCCGTAGGTTGAGTTATTTCATAGTTCAGGTACGACGTTAGATGGCTGCTGTTTTCTTCTCCTCCTGACTCCGGATCCATACCTCCGCTGCATGTGCATATAAGACTTTTGCTGCTGTATTATACATGCTGTTGTGTTGCTGCTTTCCTATTATGCCTATGATGCTGTTTGTACTATATTCTGCTACTGCAGTTGAGTTGGTGAAGGTGCTCTCCTTGAGGGGGATAAAAAGCATCACGTCCCGAGTTCGAATCCCTAGTGCTGCAGCATGGTAAAGGATTAAACCCAAGAGGTGTGGGCTGAGGGATGTGATGTAACAATACCTGAATATGATGGGTCCCTCGGGGAGAGGGCCTTCACAGAAAAAGCGCCTTTTCTGTGAAGGCCCTCCCTCCGAGGGACCCACCAAATCCAGGTATTGTTACATCACTCCCTCCGCCCGATTAAATCCTGGATGTAAAGGATTTAATCGGGCGGAGGGAGTGATGTAACAATACCTGGATTTGGTGGGTCCCTCGGGGGGAGGGCCTTCACAGCATTTGTATGCCTTGTGAATGTGTGTGCATAGTGTGGAAACAATCAGACAACAAAAATGAAGGATTGGAATTAAAAAGAATGGGGGTGAGGAAAGGATTTGGCTGGAGTCTCCACCAGTAGAGACCACCTACGTACCCCCGCAACCGGGTTCAAAGCTCACGTATTTCTTACATACTTCCACACAACAATTACATCATCAATAACATCATTAGTTCATCAACAAATCAGCAGCAAGAATCAATAAAAAAGAGTTTTAAGATTACCTCTCGTAGTCCTCCTCTAGCTCCTTGATTTTGCGTGCCTTTGGAACCCAACCTTCTTCCACTTCTAAGCTCTATCTTCAACCTTTTTCTTGACTTCTCTTTGTTGGCTTATTCTTGATGTACTTCTCCACAAAAATCCTCCAAAATTACAACTTTAAAAATATTTATAAGCTTTGATGTCTCTTTACAGTTGTTAGGACGTAGACACTTTTGTGTGGTATAAGAAGTTTATCTGTCAACCAACAATTTCTTGAACCTCGCTGTAAAAGACCCCAGTCTACTACAATGTTGTTATAAATTCATTGTTGAAGGGAAAGATTTGAAGAAGAAAAATGGAAGGGAGAAGGGCTCGGTTTGCAGCTCAGTATTGCTGCTCCATTTCTCATTCTTTTTGCTCAACATAAATACAAGAGATGGTAAGCATAAATACAAGAGATGGTAGGTAGTGGCACAGTGACATTCACCACGCACGTGTTTTATAACACTCCCCCTTGGATGTCACTGTTTATTGGGTAGAATACGCTAAGGGAGAACTGCCTCATTAAAAACCTTACCAAGAAAAACCCTGTAGGATAAAAACTTGGTGAGGGAAAAAGAGTGCAGTGCGTATTTTACTCCCCCTCATTTTGGCCTAACTGCCTCATTAAAAACCTTACCAAGAAAAACCCTGTGGGATAAAAAACTTGGTGAAGGGAAAAAGAGTACAGTGGCCTCTCTTGATTTATTGTTGTCGTTGCATGCCAATAACTCTCTTGTCAACTGCTGGTGATATAGGCCTTGTCTGATCACTTCTGATTCATCATCACTCCAACTGGACAATATAGACAGCTTTATCTTCATAATTTATTGTTGGAGCATCTGACTTGCCCTTTTGCTTTTGTAGTCCAGTGATGCAACGACTTCATGTGTAAAGTTGTAGCAGATGTCCGGCTGTGCCTTTTGTGTATCAAGAGGGGAATCGGCATTTGCAAGAAACAACTCTTCTTTCTTCGGGCTTACAGAATTATCATAACACCACATTTTTTATATCCCGTAGATAAGAGAAAACACATTTTGCCAATAGGCTTAAGTCAAAAGCTTCAAGCTTCATAACAAGGTACTCTAGGACCAATTTAATAGCACGGTATTTGAAAACCTCTTCTGGAGTACCAATCATAAATGAGTTTTTCCATACTCAAAATGATTTAAATCATGAATTGATATTTTCAGTCATTTTTGTAATTTCCCGAAAATTAGTTGCTTCAGGCAACTTGGATCCTTCAGGGATCTTCATGACTTATGGATCCATAATAATAGGCTGTAATAGCATTCACTAGATGCATTTCTAATACTTTTCATATACTGCCAGACACATCAAAATAATTGCATCCACCACAAGGGAGTATATCTCTTCATAATTAATACCTGGTCATTTGGGTAAAAACTTTGTGCCACAAAACCGTGCTTTACATCTCATTATTTATTTCTTTCCGCACAAATACCCTTTTATGACCAATTGAATTTTACACCTTCTGGTGTACGGACTACAGGTCCGGAAATTTCTCGCTTCGGGCGAGTCCAATTTCTCGCTTCGGGCGAGTTCAACACAACCTTAATTGTATTTCTATATTTTGGCCAATTATACTATGCCTACATTCGTCAATGTAGGTTCATGATCCTCATTTCATTTAGCGCTACATAAATATTCCATCGACGGTTATTTTACGTCGGTTCCATCTTATTTCTGACATTGTAATTGAGATCTCATCATATTCAATTTATTTCAAGTACCTGTGTTACTTCTGGAACTTTATCAATTGTGTCAGACAACCTCTTCTAGAGGATTTTCCTCTTCTGGAGGACTTTTAATTCAAACCTCTACTGGAGACCTTATTTCCTTACTGGGGCTATCTTATCACTTCGCTCCTTTTTCTCTATCGAGAAATTTTTCTTATGGAACCGAGCATAGATTCATTTGCATACTTATATTGTTCTTCAGGAACATCAAAACAGGAGCATTTGCAGCTGGTATATGGTCACATATTTCAAATAAATATGTTTGACAAATGGCTTACTAATCTTTTGCAAATGAATCATCTCTTTGAACTTCAGGTTCATACTAATATTTGAGGATCAAAAATCATATATTGATAATTCATTTCAATAATTTTCTTGATCCAGCTGCTTATTTTCCCTCCCCCTGATGTTGGGTAAAACATCAATTAATAAGGAAATATTGCTATAAATAGATCTCCAATCCCCTGTCTTAGGTTTCAAATACCTTTATAATTTATGGAGATACATACCCAACATAGATTCCCAATCTTCTTTAAAAGACCAAATTTCACAACCCTGTGATGGAGCATTATATAACCGATGGTCCGAAGATGGGAGATACTATGTATGTGTCCATTAATCAATTAAATGGGGGGTTCTTATAACATCATGTTGGCTTGATGCACAGTGTTGCTGCATATAAAATATTAATTTTTCAAGCAATAATATTTCATCAACAGTCATGCAATCAATTGTCAATGTTCCCCCAGATCTGTTTGGGTTTATTTCCAATGATATACAATCCCTTATTGATGAAATATACCAGCATTATCTAGACATATAGTCTAGTAACATAAGTAGGGATATGTGTCCGCAAGTGGCATAATAAGTGCGCACTTATGCCAACTTGCGTCACACATTAAACCATCTAGTCGATGCATCGTAAAAATTACCTAGATGGTTAACACCGCGGATTGATCAGTCCGCGTTCATGTCCCTGAATCATGCTTAAACTTGCTGGTGATGCTAGGCCATTCTCATCTTAGGAGGGTCGTATAATAAATTTTGCAGCAAACAAACATATGGAAATTTATTGATTGTAAAAACTTCTGGTTTTTCAATCAATGACCAAAACAAATTTTTTGCATCATAATTGATCCGGGATAGCCTAACCGGTCATGCCCAACAATAAATCATCAAACCAACTTCAAGTTGGTGCCAGCTTCAGGCTGCGATGTGTGCCAGCTTCAGGCTGGTATATGTGCCAGCTTCAGGCTAGATATATGTGCCAGTTTCAGGCTGGATATGTGTGCCAGCTTCAGGCTGGATATGTGCCAACTTCAGGCTGGATATGATAACATGGGGAAATTATTTAACAGCTGTAAATTACATTTCTATCAGATAACTTCTAGTTAGCCTCAGTTTCGAGCTGTGCAAACCGTGTATTTAATAACTTAAAAATACTAGCTTCAGGCTAGTGCATTCCAGCTTCTGGCTGGATATGATAAGTTTCAATAACCCGAATTTTATATAGCACAATCTAAAGAATAATGCTGGTAAACTTTTCACAACTTGTTTGTTAGCTACAGCAATAGCCTTTTAATATAGAGATATTCAGCATCTCAGCTCTTCTAGAGCATAAATATTTTACTCTTCTAGAGTACGTTATACTATAATAAAACTTGTGCTCTTTCGGAGCTTAATATATGCTCTTCTAGAGCGTAATAAACTTATGCTCTTCTAGAGCATATTAATCCCCTTCTCATTTTTAGGTTGTACAATCACATATTACTTATGAATAATTTCCGTTTATTAAACACGGAATATGTCACGCATTGTCTTCAGGACAAATGCCAGAGTCATTATTCTAGAAACAATAGTTTCATGTTCATATTAAGAATTTAATAATAACATGCATGAAATAAATATAATGTAATTATAACAATTAATAATAAAGCTGATCATAAAATAAGATCATTCATTATTGGCTTATACCTTCAGGATATATTGGCATCCACAAGCTTTAACATATAGTTTTGATGGGCTCTACACATTTGTTAACAACAGAAACTTATTATGTGTTTTTAGAAAACGTACAAACGGATGAAATGGGTTCAACCCAATACAATAGATTCTTAACACCTTGGTTCACTGCTTTTCCAAACACAACTTCTGTTTTTTCTTGCTTTCGAGTTTTGATGATGATGATTCCTTAACAGTCTCTGTAGCATCCTTTGCATTTCCAAACAACTCCAAATTAGGGCCAGCTCGTTTACAACCATCCTGAAAAAATATTAGGCAAAAGTTCGTCACTAACGATCCCTTTTGAATGGCAGCCCTTAATTGCAATCAATATCCGACACATACCTGCACCTCTTCCTGAATGAATATTTTGGAGACAGAAAGGTATTGCACTGACAGCAAAAAAAACGTGGCATCACCTCATCACATGTAGTAGTAATCTCTGCCATGGAACTGGGAAAAAATGTGGAAATTGGTTAAAAGGGGTACAATGGTAAGCAACTGCTGCTGCTATTTGACTGCTGGTTTAAATCACAGCATTTTATTATAATTGTTTGAACAGCAGCTGCAAAGGTTAACAAATGTTTTCCAAACACTTCCCAAAGTCAGCTCTTCTCTTGGCGGCAGCAATAGCATAGACTCCTGCAAACCTTTCAAGTAATGATCAAGCTTAGCCTGATTGTAACTCTTCAGGAGCATATCAAGACCCATGCTCTTCTGGAGCGGGTTAATAAATTTCATATTAATAATTTCCGTTTACGGAATATATCACTGCATTGTCTTCAGGACAAATGCGGGGGCTATTATACGAGGAAAACGACAATATCATATACACATAAAAAACTTTAAGCAACAATAAGGATAAATATAGCAGAATATAAGAAAGCTGAATATAAAATAAAATCAAACATAAAAATTAAAACAATTAATATATATAAAATCAAACATAAAAATTAAAACAATGTGCTAATGTGCTAGCAAGACAACGGCCTGGCTGTGGCTGATATTGGCTACACTCATATCAGGAGTTGCAACAATTATTGATATATATAAGCTCAGAGGTGAAAGATCCTAATAAAATCAAACATAAAAATTAAAACAATTAAAATTTTAGTGGCACAGTAACATTCACCACACAAGTGTTTTATAACAAATGTCCCAATATATATCAATAATTGTTGCAACTCCACGCAAGTGTTTTATAACAAATGTCCCAATATATATCAATAATTGTTGCAACTCCTGATATGAGTGTAGCCAATATCAGCCACAACGTACCGTTTCTCAAATCATAAATCGTCCTCATGGCCACATTCGCAATGATCGACATGTATTTTAGTGCATAATAGCAAAAATATTAATAATCAACTTACCATTATTTTGTTTCTAAAAAAAAACTTACCATTATTTTATTTACATAACTTACCTTTTATTTTTTTTAAAACACAAACTTATCTTTTTGATTTTATTTACTTTCTTGAAAATTTATCTAACTACTAAACAATGAAATATCAACATAATTAAGGATCTATTTTATAGAAACACAATGCATAATTTTATGATAAATTTTGAATAATACTTTTTGTCAAATAATTATATCTTTTTATTAAAAATTTAAATTAGGAAACGATAATTATCTAATTAACTTCATGTTCAAAACATATCAAATTATTATTGTTATTTTTGTGAATTGCTATACTAACTTTAAATTTAATTACATAAATTTTTTACTAATCAAATTGATATATTTTTTTGGCCGAGATTCAATTATTTTATACATTTGTATAATATCAATTTAAAAACTATGGTTAGCAATTAGCGATTAACCTTTATAGTTATGGTTTAGAGTATAATTTTTACATTCTTTCATTTTATATCGTAATATTTTTTATTTAAATTCTAAAATTATATTTTATTATATTCAAAAATTTATTAAGATAAATTTTCCTATATACACTCGATTAGCGTCCAAAATATATTTTCGTATATAAACTTGGCTCCCCTACTCAAAAATCTTGGATCCGCACCCTGGTTGTATGAGTGGATAAATTCAAAATTTTGGTTTTTGAATCTATTAAATTTAATAGGTAAATCCAAACAAGATATATTTTTATAAATAGATTGTGTCAACACGATATGATTATTAAATAAATCATGAATATTTACATGTTCAACTTAACATGAATATTTCTTATGATCATCATGAAAAACTCCTGTCAATCCTTAAATTATGTGTTTCTTTTTATGTATGTTCATATAAATTCGAGACTATATTTTATTTTTCATCCATGTAAAAGTATTTGATGTTTTTGCGTTTCTCTTTTGACTTTCCATTTTTCCCTCAAATAGCGGTTTATCAGCATCGCTATGCATGCAGGGCTTAAAGAAGCCTGAGCCCACTTATCAAAACACAGGGCCTGCAATATATTCATATACACGGCCCACAATAGCAATCCAACTTCCACGTCAGACCACCAATGACGAACGTTGACAGGTCCACAACAACACACAGGACGAGCAAATTCATCATCCTCTTAAATTTCCAAAATTTCCACCTAAAAAAATAAAAAAGAAGAAAGACACCAACAACTCATCAAAGTGGAAGACAAGCATCATCTTCCACTCACTTCTTTCCCACCCCACACAAAAATCCCCAATCCCAAAACCCTAACTTCACTGAATTCATCAAATCCAATCCCCAAATTGGATCAGATCAATTTCCTCCCCGATTTCACCCTCCACCTAACCCAAATCCCCCATGAGCGGAGGTCGGTATTGATCATCCCCCACCAGGTGTTTGTTTCAATTCCTCCTTGAGATTTTTATACCACTACTATGGACGGCAACAAAGACGACGCCTTGAAGTGCTTGAAAATCGGCAAAGACGCCCTCCAGTCCGGCGACCGGGCCCGGGCCTTAAAGTTCATCGCCAAAGCCCGCCGCCTCGATCCCAGCCTCGACGTCGGCGATCTACTCTCAACGATCGAGAACGAATCGGCGGCGGCGCCCGATCAAGCTGCTCCGAGCACTAACGGCCCCACCAAAGCCGAGCCGAAAGTCCGCCACCGTAACCCCGCGGCTGGGCTGTCCTCGTCCTCGTCATCTGCGTCGTCCACTACCGCCTCTTACACCGAAGAGCAAATCACGATTGTGAGGGAGATCAAGAGGAAGAAGGATTACTACGAGATTTTAGGGGTGGAAAAGAGCTGTTCCGTGGAGGATGTTCGGAAAGCGTACCGGAAGCTGTCCCTGAAAGTCCATCCCGATAAGAACAAAGCGCCCGGCGCCGAGGAGGCGTTCAAGGCCGTTTCTAAAGCGTTTCAGTGTCTTAGCAACGATGAGAACCGGAAGAAGTATGATCTGACCGGGACCGAGGATGTTGTCTATGAAAGGCCTGCTTCAAGGCGTTACCAGCAAGCTGGGTTTAATGGGTATTATGATGATTTCGATGCTGACGAGATATTCAGGCAGTTTTTCTTTGGAGGGATGCCGCCTGCGCGGACCCAGTTCAGGAGTTTTAATTTTGGTGGCGGAATGGGGCAAGGAACGCCTCAAAATGCATCTGGGTTTAATGTGCGTGCTTTGATTCAGTTGTTGCCTGTCATCCTTATATTGCTCTTGAATTTCTTGCCTTCTTCGGAGCCAATTTATACCCTATCTAGGGGATATCCGTATGAATATAAGTTTACGACGCAGAGAGGGGTTAATTTTTATGTGAAGAGTACTAGGTTTGAGCAGGAGTACCCGCCAGAGAGTCAGCAAAGGGCAGCACTTGAAGTGAAAGTGGAAAGGGATTATCTTAATATACTTTCTCAGAACTGTAGGTTTGAGTTGCAGAGGCAGCAGTGGGGGTTTGTCAGGGAGACTCCTCACTGCGAGATGTTGCAGCAGTTCCAGTCGCAGTCTAGCGAAGATTGACCAGCTCAGATCTAAGGTTGATTTTCGCATTGTTATATTTTGCTTTAGGGTTTTGTTATTATTCTTGATGATAGATTGTGGCCAATAAGTGTGTGTTTGGTCCATGGACAGACCACAAGCATTCAAAATATGACATATTCAGTTCCAGTTGGACATATTATCTTTGACCTTTGATGGTACTCTTGCTAGTGAGGAATGTATCGGCACATTGACCTGAATTGACTTCAATATTGATGCCAAGTCTTATCAATTGAAGCAACACTGACTTGCTAAAGGCTAGTTCCATCGATATGGACAATCCATGTAATTGACATTTGTTCACTGTCAGATACATTTGAACCATCTGCCCATGATGCATTTTGGATTGTTTCTTTTGCGTGATTATGCTCTATCAATAAATGAAGTCATGCTGAAAACTGCTCTAAAATTACATGACATGTAAAACTTCTGCTGTTTGGCATACTCTTGGCATAAGTATTCTCATTGTTGGTTTTATTGGTTTTGGTTACAGCGAATTTTCTCTTTGGACTTTGTAAAATACTTGCTTTTTACTTCTTGCTCGTGAGAAAATCCGGAATTTATAAGAACTTGTGTTCAGAGTGTGTCTTCATTTTTCTCTTGCAGAAATGCTCCTCTGGCACTCTTTGGTCAACATGAATTTGAAGAATACTTGGAGCATTTCGAACTTGCTGAAGGAATGAAGGATAATAGTGATTTGTAGATGTGATTCTATATATTTCATTACAGCTATCACATATATTTGACTCTTCAAACTTTGGGTATAATCTATGCATGGTAAAATTTTTGTAGAATAGTTTATGTTTAGCCCGGCCTTTGAATACATGCCACAATGTGCATGCTTCCAGCCAAAATTACGCCATAAATCTTGGCAGAAATATGACATGTCTTCTGTTATTTATGACTTGTGGTTGTCTCATTTTCCGTTTGGTGCTACATCTATTTGTCTGCCCAGGCTGCTTGATGTTGATTTTCTTAAGAATCATCAATAGCGGGACTTTTACTGAGAAATGTCTTCTTGCTCCAATCAAAGTGTTGTACTGTGGTCTGGGTTCTTCGGTTTATCTTTTATCCTAGATAAGGTTTCTTATTTGTCCTTGTTGCTTGATGGTGAAGGTTGGAAGATTTCACAGTTAAAATTTCAAATCCTGTCTAACAAAAGCTTTTACTTAGCTTCCTGGTCCGTCAGATGGATGCTCTTGGTAAGAGACTGGAGCTTTAGTGTCACATTTTTCATCTGTAGCTTTGCTTACATAGTAGCAGGCGAAAGGAAATGACTTTTATGGTAATTCCAAGTAATTTGTACTAGACTATTGCTAATTGAAATTGATGTCGCGTGAAAGTACCAACAGTTCAATTCTGGTTTCTCAATTTGAGTCCTTAAGAAAAATGCCGGAAATGTTACAGATTGGCGAGTTGTCGAATTTTGTAGTTACTTCTGCTTTGTCTATCTTATATCATTAGTACATTTTGATTGTGAATCTGTTCCATACTATGGTGGTAACCTGCTTTGTGCATGGTTTCCTTTCATTTGTTTTTGAAGTCAGCTCTCTCGTCCTCGATGCTCGCTAGCGGCATAATGCTGTATATCAAAATTAAGTGTCCGCATCTATTAATGTGGGTTGGTTTAGGTGGTCTGCATCTCTATGTTTAAGAGAAGTTCAACAGAATTCATTTTTAAACTAAAACAAAGTCAGCCACATATCCAATGATTTTAGGAATGCTAGTTTTGTCCACTCTCTAAGAAGTTCTAACGATGTTGGCGGACGAATTAACTAAGCTAGGTGCTAGTAGAAGCTCCGATCTTGTGGCCTGGTTTGTAATACTTTTTTTTTATTATCTAATAAAACCTATCTGTTCTACAAAAAAAGAAGAGAGAACTTTGAAAAGCAGGGAGTGGAAAACCTGCTCTTATCTAAATCTTAATGTTGACTTGTCGAAGAGATGATAAAATGAAATCAAATAACTGTATATGTGAGTTTGGGTATCGTGAGTGTTGTTTGTTGTGCCTGTACCTTCAATTCTGTTGGAAAATATAAAACTTTATATACCCTCCCAGCAAATCTATATGGAAAACGAGCTGATGATGATGATTTTTCAGTCCTTTCACCAAAAACTAACTATAGTCAGTCAAAAACAGATGAATTCCTGGCCTGCTTCCTTTCTCTACTCTCTGCAGGTTCGCCATATCGTAGTCAATCTATAACTAGTGCAACTCCCCGTGTTACACACGGGTTTGAGCCGCAGTTGAATTAGGCCGTGTTACACACGGGTTTTCTAAGAGCTTATATTATTCCAATTAATTTCATATGTTACTAAATTATTTATTAATTTATGGATTATTTGATATCCTGACAAATTATGGCACCAGTTAATCCGAGTTCTAATAGTTACTAACGATGAACTTTTCAAATCTTTGATTTTTATAAATATTTTTTATTACTAAATTTGTATCATTTTTATGTAATTTTCTTTCTGATCTTTTTAATACTTATTTTGTTATTTACCCTCGCCAGAGTAGACCTGCACCACAATACACCATCGTCCCGACATCAAAATCACAGACCCAATCAAACCAAGAAAACGGTGACCAAAACCCCAATTAAAATTCAACAATAAGATTGAAAACAAAGATCCATCGTCCCCGACATCGAAACCACAGACCCAATCAAACCAAGAAAACGGTGACTAAAACCTCAATCAAAATTCAACAATAATTTTTAAAAATATTTTCTCCCTAATTTATTTGGATTAACTTCATAAATTTTAATTTATTTTATAAAATATTTATATAATTCAAATATTTTAAATAAATCAAACATTTAGAAAAAAAATAAATTATCTTACTCCAATATTTTTCTTTTCAAATAAATCAAATATGTAGTTAACATTCAAGGTAGTGAAATATTTTAAAATTATTTTATAAGGATAAATATTTTATAAACAACTCGTAACTCTAATTGGTGACATTCAACTTTTAGCATAAAAATTTCATATGCATGGTTTTTTATTTATTATAATAAACAAATTCTCCAAAAAAATTATAATAATTCTTTTATAATTGTCTATAATTACTCATTTTTATACACAACTATATATTCAATTTTCTACAACTTTTTTTATGAGCAATGACATGCTTTTCTAATATTTATGTTCATTTATATTTCTTTTCTTAAGCCTTTTTATTTTTTATGTGTAACTTTAATTTATATTTTTTGCCTTTTTCTTTTCTCTATGATTCATCATTATAAGTTTTTTAAGTTAGTGTATAATTTTATAAACGATTTTTTTTCATTCCTTTGACATTTATATTAAATATAATTTTTTTTGTCTATAATAAAATTTCAATAAATTTTTTAATTTTATTTAATTAAATAATTAATTGATTTTTTAACAATGTTTCGTAAATATGTCATTCTAATCTTTATATTAATTCTCCTATTATTTTATTTTCTTATAAATGTTATTGATTTCATTACTTAAAGTAGCCTGATATTTTATTTAAATTTAGAACATTAGGATTACCATGTGAACATAAATATTAAAGTTACTTCTTTTATTCCAAATCTTTATGATTCATATAAAATCTATATTTATCTACAAAATGACCAATTGTTTTCCTATTGATTTGTATTGAATTCATATCATTCACCTTTTTTATAAAAATTTTATATTTTTAAATTTTTTTAACAACATCAAAATATTTTTCAAATTTTTTATATTAATTATTTCCCCATTATTTTTTCCTTTTTCCTTACTTATTAGTCATTTATATGTTAAATTAGAATTTTTTATTAATCTAAATATTTTTTTAATCGTTCAGAATTTATATAAATTATATAATTTGTTTACAATTATAATTTAATAATCTATTTTTATCAATTCACTTGTATTTTTCCTTTTAGTTTGTAGTATTCAAATTTTAATATAAAACATTAATATTAATTATTTTTTCATGATTTTTATATAGTGATATGCTTTTCAAAAATTTGTGTCGATTTATATTTGTTTTCTTAAGCCTTTATATTTTTTTATGTTTGAATTTTATGTATTTTAAATAATTAAGTCAATATAATATTTTTCTCAAAATTTTAGAAAGTCTTTATATGCCGAGGTTAGATAAAATTAAATAATATTTTTACTTGCTACCAAATGATATGTTTGTTATTGTATAATTCTCTAATTGGTGATATTCAACTTGTATCATAAAAATTTTATATGAATGGTTTTTCATTCAATATGGTAAATGAATTCTCAAAAAAAAAATTATGATAATTCTCTTATAATTCTGTATAATTCTTTAATCCATTTTCTTCATCTTTTAATGAGCAATGACATGCTTTTCAAAAAATTTTAGATTGTTGCCCGTATGTATATCTTAAACACATTTGAAAAAGATGTCTAATTTTAGTTTTTCTATAACTTTAATTTTTTTTTTCTCTTCACTGCACTGCACATCAACAAATCGGCATCGTGATGTACAGTTGACCAAAGTGCGGGTTGACCGCGCCTAGGCCCAAAACGGTGCCATTTTGCACCCGGCCTGTTTTGCCCCAACCCTTTCTTTTTCTTCTTTTTCTCTTTTTTTTTCTACTCCTCTCTTATTCACGTACCCGCTCGCTCTTTCTCTCTCACTTCTTCTCGCCGCCGCCAGCCTTCATCTTCTTCTTTTCCTCCTCAAGCCGCCGCCATCCATCTGTCTCTCATCTCAGTCGCCACTGCCAAGAAGGAAAGGAGGCACGGGGCTTGGTTCGAGTTCTGGCGAAGGAGGAGTAATTGACCATCCTTAACCTAATTTACTTTTTTTTTCCTGATTAGAAGCCTTTGGTTACCCGTTTAGTGATGAGAAAATTGTAGGTTCATGGGATTTGTAATTTTCGATTTTGTAGGTACTCAACTGGATTAGGAATTACTGGTGGTAGTGCATTGATCTATGAGTTCTATTCGAGTGTGATGTTCCCAACCCTATTCATCTGACAGCGGATACGGGATTCAGGGATGGAGAGGGTACCATTAAGGCTTATGTTTCTGTTAATTTGTCTCTTGGAGACCGTACATTGGTTGCACAGTTTCGAGAATTTCCTCTTGATCTTCGCATGGTTGAAGCTGAGCGAGTTGGATGTAAGTATAGGGCACAAAATGTTTTGATGAATTGGGTGCTCTCGCTCCATTTTCTTCCCCATTCTTGCCGTAGTCTCATGCTTGCATACTTTCTGTTTGAACGATACATTGGTTTAGAAAGTCGCATAGTTTGGGATAGCAATTGCCTAGACTAAGTGTTTATTTTCTGTTTTGGATGACCTGCACACATAACTTTTCCTTTTAAATTTTGTCAGTTCCACTCTATTGCTATATTTCTCCTTTTGTGGAGCTCCTGGACCTGTCACTCTCGGTAAGTGATGATCAACCTTTTGATGGGGGTTATTTCTGGGTTAAATTGTCATTTAGCTTGATTGGCTTTTGATTTAGTGAAGATGGTGTATCTCATGGCTGAAAATATATGTTGTTTCTTTGTATTGTGCATTCTGTCTATGCCACTTTTGAGGTCCATTGTTTAACCTTTGCTTTTGTTACTGTGCAGGTCTCTACTCTCTCCAGGGACTTCCTCAACAAACAGAATAACCTCACATATAAATGCAAAAGCATGGTGACACATTATTACAACTACGAATATATGATTATGTTTTTCCTGTTAACACATGAATATATACACTTTTGTCCGAAGTGTATATGCTCTTAATTAGGATCTTCTTGTTAATAACTCCAAATTTTGTGGGGGCTATGAATAGGTGCTCCATGAAACATGAGAATTTTCACATGGCAAATTCCCCATTCGTGAACCATGCTCAAAACATACATTATGGTCCAGGAAAAATATAATATATATTATATAATGCAGTATAGGCAGTGGCTCCATTAACGATTTAATTAGTTTAATATACATATAAAAAGTTGAATATGCTCTCATGCATGATGATTGATTAGTAGTGCTTTAACATGATAACTAACGGAATGAGAAGTTATGGAGACCTTAATCTCATATAGGTTTTAGTCATCCTTTCAGTTCACTTTTTTTTTACTCTTGCTGAAGATAATTGTGGTCTCCTATACAAAAGTCAGTTGGACATTTCTCTTATGTCTAATGAAACACTCTTAGCATTATTTCTATGAATATGTAAATATCTACTGCTCATATCCACAGGCAATTACATCAAAGGGCGCTTCCTTCCTTGAGGCTCCTGTTTCAGGTAGCAAGCAACCTGCAGAGACTGGTCAATTAGTGATTCTTGCTGCTGGCGATAAGGTAAATTTGATTTGTGCCTCTGCTTCAGTGTCTTATGTTTGGCTTTTATGTTGGTAACATTATTTGTGGGACTACCATGCTGCACTGTTATTAAATTCCAGTTCTGAAATATTGAAGTAAGCGAAGCAAAAGTATCAACTTGACTTTTGGGTTGTGGCCGGCTATGGGATTCTTTATATTTTCAGGATCGAGTCATTTTCCTTTCTAACTGATATTACATCACACAGTTTCATGAAAGAAATTGGCCTATTCGTTGTGCGATTAACTTAGTGTAGCAAAGTGAGCATACCTTTTCTGTACTTTCAATTTTAAATGATCCAGTCTCATCTGTTGAGGCTACTGAATAAAACTTCATATATTTTTTTGTGTATAATAATAACAATCAACAACTATTTATGTAATTACCTTGTAGTCCCAATCTTTTCTGGCTTCATTTTCAATTTATATCTTCATTCCTTCCAAATCATATACTTGGTAATTACCTGAGAATGAACAAATCAAAGAAAAAAAAATCACAAAATCAATCTCAAAAGACAGTAGGTTCTGTGCCCACCTCATTTATTAGTCTTTGTTGCCTAAAACTATAGGATCTCAAAAGACTGTAGGTTCTGAATGCCTAAAACTGACCAGCATCCACATTTTTTAAAAAACTATATGGAGGAGTTTTCAAAGCTTGCCTTACAATCCTCCTAGATTTTATGCCTTGATGGTGCGATGCTTTACTGTTTGCTCTGATTATTTTGCTCATGTACTCCTTATTTTGATAAATAGAAATCACAAAACCGCAGTGGAAGGTCACAAAAGTCAGCAGAAGCAAAATAAAATTGCAACAGCTAGAATACAGAATAAAAACTCAAAAGACGGTGCACAACAAAAGCAGAGCTTACCGTAAAATCCTACTTGCTTGGCTATTTGGTCTGATTGTTTTGCTGAGGTTAGTATTGCTTTATGTCTTTTTGTTTCTCTCTGAATCGGAACTGACCACAACATATGGTACTCTTCCTTATATAGTACCAACAATTCATTGCAATAATAAATAACCTGACCTTTAGGTTGGTAGAAGCATGTATATAATTAAATTTAGGCAAGGTTGAATGCGACTCTTACTTTTCCTGAGGTTTAATGTATTTTCAGTTATTAGTATATGTTACATAAATTGGGTTGCAGCTTTGAAACGGATGAATCTTCTTAATGTTGGGTAACATTAAGAACATTACTATTCACAAAGCACCTGGTCTATATTATCAATGACTTGCCACGTGGCATCGCCTCAATTGCCAGGTGTCCTCACCATGTTGAGGTCTCTGCTTTAATATAATATAATAGATAGATAGATAGATGGCGCGGTAACTAGGATATGCTTGAAAGTTGAAAATTGAAATTATGTTACGAACTTGACAGAAATCAGTGAGGTTCATAAGGCAACGGACTTCTACCGTGAAGTTAATAAGTCCTTGGAGGATTTAATGAAATATTTCTTTACCCCAAACAGCTACAATCATCTACGTAGGAGAGAAACCAGAAAATGAGTTTAACGCAATATTCATAGCATTTTGGAAAATGGATCATATATCAAATCTTTTGGATGACTAGCACCCTACCACCTCAATCCTAGTGTATTTGAAATTTTAATCTTATAAGAAGTTTTGTAGCGAAAGCTCTCTCACTCTCGTTCCCTCCCTTAAAGATTTCATTTCGAATCCAAGGAAATCGGCCATCCTACATATCTTCTCAGACTGTGGATGGGACTTGTCACCTGATGAAAACCCATGCAAAGTCAAAGAATCAATGTTGCCAACATCTACCCAACTAAACCCTACTTCCTTTATAACTCCCTTATGTCTCATTCCTCTTCTTACGTTTGCCGCCTTGTCCCATTGTCCCTTCGCAGCATACAAGTTGGACATCAATACATATGAGCCCGAGTCTGTGGGTTGCATCTCTACCAGAGCATCCGCGACCCTTTCTCCAATGTCTAAATTCCCATGAATTCTACACGCCCCTAGCAAGCTTTGCAAGACAGATAATCCTGGCCCTCCTGGAATGCAATTTATTAACTCCTCTGCTTCCTCTAATCGCCCGGAGCGACCCAACATGTCCACCATACAGGAATAATGCTCAGCGGACGGTTCTATGTGATGGTCATTGACCATCGACTCAAAGAGAAAACGGCCCATATCCACCATTCCCTTTCTTCCACAGGCCGTTAATACTGAAAGGAAAGTGATTGAATCAGGTCGAATCCCTTGCTTCTCCATCTCTTTAAACCACTTGATGACAGACTCATAATCCCCATGTCTTGCATGGGCAGAGATGATTGTTGTCCAGGAAAGCGGGCTTCTCTGCGGCGTCTCAGAAGAAACCCTTTCAGACTCACAAATGCTCCCACGCTTAGCGTACATGTCAAGTAGAGCACCAGAAACGATTGGATCAGTGTTTAGTCCAAGTTTTACTAATTGAGAATGGCATCTTTGCCCGTGCTTTAGAGAAACATTCTCGGCAGTCCCAATTGCACTCAAGACACTACCGAATGAATATTGGTTTGGCTTGCATTCGACAAGTGCTGAGAAGAATGTCTGGATAGATTCTTGACACATTCCATTTTGAGCATAACCAGAAATTAAGGCATTCCATGATATCATTTCCCTGTAGTCAAGCTCTTCAAAAACCTTGATCGAGTCTTCCATTAACTTGAACTTAGCATACATGGTAATGAGGCTGTTACAAACATTTGATTCTAACAAAAAACCACTCCTCATACAAAACCCATGTACCATCTTGCCTTCATCCACCAATTCCCTATTTGTTAAAGCATGAATTAAGCCAATAAATGTAACGTCATTAGGATAAACCCCGTCCGCTCTCATCTCATTAAAGAGTGACACAGCATCTTTCTCATCAATGGATATCATCGTTGTCCATGAGACTACATTTCGATCTTCCATGTTTTGGAACACCAACACAGCATCTCCATAAACCTCGCACTTCGAATACGTTGACATCAGAACATTACTAACTGAAATATGTTTCTCGCATCCTCTTTTAATGCTCAAACCATGAATCTGTCTACCGAGCTCCAAATTCTGTTCATGACCACAAGCTGAAAGTGCACCAGTAAACGAGACATGATCAACCTCTACTCCTTCTTGAACCATTTCGACGAACATCGAAACTGCTTCTAACCCATAATTTCCTTCCTGGGTGTACCCTGATATTATTGCATTCCACGAAACCATATCCCTTTCAGGCATCTCCTCAAATACCCTTCTAGCCTCTACCAACCTCCCCCATCTAGAATACATACTGATTAGCGCATTACCTACGAAGACCTCACAATCCAATGCAAATTTCAATATCAAAGAATGCAACTGAACTCCAAACGTAAATTCTTCATCCCTTGAACAAAATGCAAGTGCAGTAGTGAAAGTGACAGCATCGAAACGAACCCCACTGCCATTCATCCTACGAGCAAAATCAAACGCATCATCACTCCTCCGAAACCCAGAAAGCACCGTGTTCCAAGAAACCACATCCGGCTCTATCAAATCCTGAAAGATACACAAAGCCCGATCAACCTCCCCAGATTTACAGTACATGTTCATCAGCGAATTAGCAACAGAAGTACGCGAATCAAACCCAGAAACAACAGCAAACCGGTGGATTTGAGACCCGAGTACAATGTCTCCTTTGCAAGCCTTGAAGGCAAGAGCGACAGCAACCTCATCAACGTTCCCGAGACAGCCCAACTGAAGCTGCTTCTTGAAGATCTCAAGAGCATGGAGAGAGTCGTTCCTGTGAAGGGAGGCGAGCATGGAACCGCGAAGGGATGCGGTGCTTGGGTCTGGGTGACGCATTTTGTCGAACGGGTGGCGCGCATGGTTGTGAGTGTGTAGGTTTTTGGAGAAATATGGGCTTTTCTTGGCGATTTTGAGTAGGATTCTGAGGTGCGGTTGGCGACGAATCATTTAGAAGAAAAAAGAAATGTGGGTTTTGAAACGGTGGAGGGAGAGATGTATGTGGAGGGGGTGTGACTCCTTGGGAAAGCGAGGGAAATTCGAGGCGGGGAAGGTTCACCGCCATGAAAACGCATTCAAAAGAGGTGTACCTACACGTCGTTCGCAATAAATAAATAATTTCTAACAGTGCTACGAATATTAAGTTTTTTTTTTTCATTTTTTTGAGAAATACGAATATTAAGTTTTTTTTATTTTTTTGAGAAATACGAATATTAAGATTATTAAGCTTTATTGAGGCTTCCAAAAGGTTCCAAATTAACCCGGTTGAACATAACTGTCCGGTTCAAATTTGATAATATTTACTTTTAATTATTGTTTTTATCAGTAATACATGTGACTTATTCATTATAATTTTGCCATATATATTAAGAAAATTTTAGTATCAAATAAAAATTTGATACAACTTACAACAGCTGAACGACTTTAATTTTAAAAATTAGGAAAGAAGGCGCCATATTGTTGTTTCTCCCGTTTGTAATTCAGAATGGATTGGATTAAGAAAATGTGAGTTAGAATTGGTAAAACTATGGTTTCAGCATTACCGCCATAAACAATAACAATATTGTTTTGATACCAAAAGAGAAAAAGCATTTGAGACTCTATTCCTTTTACACCGTAGAACTTCATTTTTATTTTATCTCTATTAAATAAGAACATTAAATTCTTGAAAGAGAAATTCAGTTCATTTCAAAATATCTACAATTTCCTTAAACACCAACATGCCATTTTGCACATTTACATCATTTACAATATCAAAATTCTTAAGAGTATTAAGTAAGGTCTTCAACGATACTTGCAACAAAAAAAAAAAAAAAGTCTTCACCAAAACCACAGTTGAACCTAAGCCTTGCTTTATAAGGAGAGATATATAAGATTTCCGTATTGATAGTATGGCATTTGGTAAAAAATGTACTCCCAATCCCATTGAATGATGGTACACAGCAGAACTGTATCAATGATCCATAAAAGTTTTGACATTAAAACACTCAATCTTCTTTGCTCCCGGTGTAAATGTTTATGTATCATCAACCATGTCTGGAACTTGTTCACCTAATCCTTTGAGGTCAAGGCCAGCAAACCCAGAGCGCCAATAAGTATATACTGCAAAGAAGGAAGAACGAAGAAAAAAACAGGTGGTCTGGTCAGAGTGGAAATAACTGTGCCAGTTTCAGCCTGCATCATTTCATTATTCCCTCCTCCTCCTATCTGTCTGCACATTTTTACTTGGTATATACTTGGTCAATATGTTATTATTGATAGTATCATCTTTAAGACTCTATGCAAATTCTACCAGCAGATAACAGAACATAAGTCCTGCTACAAGAACAAGAGGCTACCTTGATAACTGGCTTCTCAGTCATTATTATCGTCATCCAACCAACATAAGGCAAAAACCTGCATTGAGGACACATTTTGAACAATACATTGTCACAATCAAAGGGGTGTACATACTATATTAAGATTGATTATTTTTTGGCACAGCAATGCAACGTAGAATTATGGTGCTTACCCAACAGCTCTCCCCATGACATCATGCGGCTTCAACCAAACCTGACCCTCGGCATACAGAACCCGATCATCCTCATCATTACTGTCCCCTGACAACATGAATCGTCACAAAATCATGATTGATGAGTGGAAAGAGTATTTGGTGAAACAAGAACCATCAAAATGACCAACTTATAGTACCTTTTGTGAGGATATCAGCTTTTGTTATATCTTGTGGTTCATGAACCTACAATATTAAATACGCAAAATTTGTTATTAACATCAAAAGTATATCCTGTAAAACAGCAGGATACACGTGAGTTTCACTTTTGATGCTTCTGCACTCTCTCCTCCATCCCGCTTTTCACTCTACTGTAAGAAAATCAGTTCACAGCTCTTTTGAATGTCGAAGCACATTTTTGCAACCTTAAGAGATTAGAATGCAGGTGGTGACTATTGCATTAACAAGAGCATACGGTAATAACTGATCTCTATATAATATTTGCCGTGATAAATCACTTCTATTCAATTCAGTCTATTCAAACTGCATGTGATAAGCATAGTGATGATAGAACAAAAACTGAAAATAGTAATTTGAACCGTAAGTAATGACATCCAACTAATTACACGAAAAAAAAAAGAGTATGCACCCTATAGAGCACATTAATGGTGCAACCAGGACTGTTCAAAGTCCCCACTATGTTTGTACACTAGAAATGAGCAAGAACAGATAGATATTAAGTCGAGTGAACATATACCTCAATCACACGATGAACGATGGGAATACTGCGTTCCTGAAAAACAGGCGAGAAACATATTAGCAAAGGAAATAATGTTCAGTATATTTGCAAAACGAAGCATTGAAGATGCCTGACAATGGTTAAGGTATCCATGTAAATTGTAAGAAAAATTTGTCTGAGCAGATCATATGTGTGCGCCATATTATTCCAATTGTTAGGATATTTAAATCATAAAAGTTACAAATACTTTGGTGCCCTTTCATGGTCCGTAGGATCCTTAAGCACTTTATTAGTAGCTTAATTGAAGAATCTAGAAGCCTTCCCAATGCATTCCTTCCGTGTCATTTTGAAACTGATCAAGTTTAAACATATAACACGAGTGTCACTTGACAAATTGAATCAACAACACAATTCTGTTTTCTTGTCTCCACAATCGTCACTTACATCATCTGGTCAGCATGTTTCATTTCTTTTCAAAAAGAAAAAATAAATGGTATCACATTGAGGATTTTCATATTTCTTGAACTTCATTGGACAAAGAGCACAACACTGAGGAGGCAACTCAACTTGTACAGTGGGCGGCTTAACATTGAACAAGAGATGAAATAGATTAAGCTCATGGTAAGATGTGTGTTTTGCAAAGGATTAACAGCAGTGTATCAAGAAAGATGCAGATTAAAGCAGTCACTAGTCTACGCCAATCAATAAATAGCAGAACAGGGATCATACATCCACTTTAAACACAATGATCTCCCCTGCTCGAATAGGATCCTTGCTCATATGCAAGAACAGAATATCACCCTGCGAGGCAATCAAAAGGTTATCTTACAAAATGACAAAAAAATTCAAACGAATTGTTTAAAACAATACTTTTAACATGAAGAGAACAGGCTAAAACAAGCATATGTACATACTAGACCTTAATTTATCAGCTAACTCTTATTCAAACAACCCAGGGACTCACTCGTTGGAAACCGGGTTCCATGCTTCCAGAGAGCACAACTACCACAGGGGATTCACTACCAGTTATTAATATCAATGCTTTCCAAAGCAGCAGAGCTAATGTCACAATCCTGCCTGTAAACAAGTTGCAGTAAAAATTATATTCACCGATCAAAGAATGACTGCATTGAAGAGATCAAGAGCATACATATATACGTACTAGTAGCAGCAGCAGCAGCAGCAGCTATGATGCAGTAATTGAGCAAATACTAACAATACTGACTAAAAATATCAGATTGTGAAAATAAAACATTTCAAAGAGAATAGAGAAGGAAACGAACCAAGGCTGACGACCTGAGATATACCATCCCTGAATTTAATGGATTTGATGGACTCCATGCTCTCCCCTACGAAACCCATGAGTGGATGTATCTTGTCTACCAACAAAATTTTGCAATGCAACACAAAAGCTTGAATTCTGTTTTGGGTTGCTTTGCTTCGTCCAGTGTGGAGACCAAGAACAGCAGAGTAGTTTGTAGTTAGTTTTGGAGTTTCAGAGAGTATTCAACCTTTTTGACTGGGGGGGTTTCAAGTTTTAACTCAATTAAACGCGGTAGCTTGTGGGTCCCGCAGGGGGTTCAGCATTGTGCGTGTCTCTTCCAGTTACACGAGGACAACTGTACTGGCACCGATATTCATTGTGTTGCTGTCATAAAGGTAAAAAAACAAAACTCACAACATGAAATGGTATTTTTTTACCCCTACAGAAACTCCTAATGCGCCTACAACTACAAAACCGATAATTTCATAAATAAAACTACAAAACCGATCAATTTTAAAAAAATTATCTGTATCTATATTGTTTACACCAAGACCAAAATCGTAAAGGCCCATTTGTTTGGTCTAAGACCGATGTCTACTACTGGTCCAGGGTGTCGTTCGCAGGTCCAAGACCGATGTCATCCGCAGGTCCAAGACCGATGTCAACTGCAGGTCCAAGATCGATGTCATCCACAGGTCCAGGACCGATGTCATTCATCGGGCTAAGACCGATGTCATTCATCGGGCTAGGATCGGTGCCTTGGGTCACTCGTCTTTCATTGGACTAAGCCCGATATCCAATACAGGTCGGGGGCGCTAGATTGGGATTGATATCTTTCTAAGTCCGATGTTTTATGCTGGTCAAGGATCGGTCCTTGGACTTGAATTTGAATCGTGAGTTTGGATATTGGCAAATCAAAGATTGACTTGTGATCAGGAAATTCCACAGATCGTTAGAGCCTGCGCAATCTTCTATGATTTCTTTTCGTATTTGAAAGTTTAAAAGGGAAAGTGTCGGGATTAGAGGATATTCCGCTTCGAGTGGTGTTTAGAATTTGAAATAAGGTTTTTAGGCGTTTTATGATTTTATCAATTGTTTTGGGATAACCTATATAAGGTTATGGATAACACTTGTACCGGGGATCCCCAAATTTTTCAATGAAAGTACAATTTCTACCCTTTATTAGCTTACCTTTATCACGCAGCGTTATTTATCATGCTTTCTTAGTTTAATGTAACTTAGAAAACCCAAAACACAAAACCCGATTTAGGGCGTTTGACGTTCGTCCGTTCGGCCCTTCATTCAAAGGTCGGATTCGGTTGTCGATTTGGCCTTTTCATCGGTCGGATCGGCAGGTCAGCATCAAAACCCAGTCCAGGTCGCGCGACACCGTCCGTTCGGCCTTTCAACGGTCGGATCTGGTTGTCGGTTTGGCTCTTTAAACAGTCGAATCGGCAGGTCGAGGGTCGCTCGCTGTTCGTGCGCGAACAGTTTTTGGCACGCTCGGTGGGACGCACACGTTCCACTACAGAAGTCTTGTCGCTGAGCACTTACCATACTCGAGATGAGAAGAATTTTTCTTTTTTGAGCATTCATCATGCCAGAAACCAAGGAAGATTCGGAACTTCGACAGGCTATAATTGAGATTATGGCCGAAAGACTAGCATTAGGGCTTTCTCTTTGGGAAGGTCTTGACGACCACGATTCTCTCACAAGTGAAGAGGATGAACACCACCGCCATGGTCTCCCAAGCACGCTAGAACAAGGGGGCAAGGCCAAGACCAATATTGGTCAGGCAGCAACCATTTAGGCCGGTCTAGCCATGATCGTCCTGGTAAGGATGATGATCAACCATGCTTTGATGTGTACCCCGAGGGGGATCAACTAATGGATGATCAATATTTTGATCTTGGCCATCCAGATTCTAGTGATGACGAGGTAAAACCTGCCCACCAAGGGGGCAGTACAAATCCAGGCCCTCATAAAGAAGAATCATCACCATTGGCTTTGCAAGGTAAAGGCCATGATGCACAGAGCATTGCTGCTGGCCAGAGCCACCAGGTTATTCCCAATAAGAAGGACCAACAGACAATGCCTGGTGTCCAGGACCAAAAGACCGCCGCTTGTGGTCAACTTGCCACTACAAAAGGCCAGAACTGCCAGACCATTCCCAAGGGCTGGAACCGTAAGGCCACACCCAATGGTTATAGCCGACAGATTCTTGGTTCTGGCTATGTACAGAATAGGTCACTCAACACCCACAAGCCGCAGATCGAGGTCACAGATTCTGGTGCAAAGATCAAGCCAAGGGCAGTAGAGGTCAACGATGAGGTAACACGGTGTTTTGAGTGCAGCAGGATCATTCCTAAGGTGCAGCTCCGATCCAAACCAGTTGATAGTAGGCCTCCGTCCAGGTTGATCAGGCCCCTAGCTCCCAAGGATCGTAGGTGGCATGTGAACCAGCCGAGGAAGCAACAACGACGAATTCTGGTTTCCCCACACGCACACTTAAGGGATTTGGAGACTCGCTTTGAGCGATTTGGGCTTACCAAGACCCAGAAGAGACGCATGCAGCGCCTGAGGAGGGAACTAGGTGTCAGCCACCAGACATCATTGAAGAGGACAGGAGGACCATTGGCCAAGCCTAGGCCAATCCAGAGTGAAGTTGCAGACTCTAGAAGACCGATAGTCAAAAGACTGGGCACTCAGTCTCATCAGTCATCCAGGTTGTTAGAACGATCTGGGGGACCAGCGAACCAACGGCGTTCACTGCCCAAGCAGCAGGTGCAGTCGGAGATCAAACATCCAATAAAAAAGGAGATCAAGTCACACCGTGCACGGCCGTTAACCAAGGTTTGGGTCCCCAAACGAAGGTCTGTCGACTTGGTTGAACTCAAGAAGGATGTTGCTTTTCCTGAGGTGAACAAGGCTGATGTGGAGATGCTACAGGCCATACAATTTGGCTCTTTACCAGTGAAGGCACCGATTTCCAAGAATCTTGTGTTGCCAATCTCTGTTGATGCAGGATCAGACCAGTCACTTTCTTTGGATGGAGATGTCAAGGAAGGAGATGAACCTGATGATGTCATGATACTGGAGCACACAGAGGTCCAACCTTTAAGGGGTGAGCAGTTTCCTTGTTCTTTGCAGCATGGAGTTACGATATTTATATTGGCCTGCATAGTATGTTTGTCTGTGGAGCTCGACTTGGGTTCTAGTTCTTATGCTAAAGGCTGTTGCTTCGTATTTCTGGCTGTGATCGGGTCTTTGCTCCTGTCCGTCGTGGTTGATTTGTTTTAGCCGAACAATAGTTCAAGGCTGAGTTTGGCTGGTGAGAGTTTGTTTTAGAGTGATTGTTGTTCACAACCAATGCAGACAAATTATTTTTAAAAGGAAAATATGTGAACCGCTTGTGGCCGATGATGGCCTTTACGGGAATTCTTTGGCTTGGTTGAACGATCGTTATAATTGTTCCACTGTAAAAAAATTTTGGTAGGACGTGGTAAGAAGGCAAGCCATTGTGAAAGAAAACGTTCAACACTGGTGGTAGAAGAACGTTTATCTTGCTCCCGAGAAAGAAGGAAGAAAGAGGACCATTGAGATCGGTCGTGGTTGTTTCTAGACCGTATCGGTCATTGAGGCATAAAAGTAAAAGGGAAGACCGATGGGCACCGGTTGCTGTTGTGAAAAATAATGTTCATATGCGTTTTCGGCCATTATAAATTTGGGTCTCATTGTTTTGTCGCAACAAGCAGTGATCTATGGTTTTGGGGTTAGTGGCGATTATTGGAGATTGGAGATTGCCACTTGGTGGTTTAATTTTTGAGTTACCATCGACTGTTGGAGATTGGAGATCGCCACTTACCACTACAAAACAAGACGATGAGAAGTTGGGGTTGTCCACGGCTTGTTTGAACAAGACGTTTTTGTTTTTTACCTCGCCTTTATAAGAAGCGACTTTGGGGAGAGTCACGACAGGTGATTTTGGAGTTACCTTTGATGATCTTGGCGATGATTTTCTTCAGGTAATTGGTACGGGAGAGGTTATGGAGAAATTTGATTTGGAGATGGTTTCTTGGAGATAAGCTTTGGAGGTGATGGCGGCCATTACTTACTCCATAGATCGATCTATGGAATCATTTATTAATACATACATAGATCGATCCGCCATTACCATGCTAGATGGGTCTGTGAAATTGGTAGTTACTACCTGGATCGATCTGTGACATAGGCCGATCGTCATCTATTACTACCTGGATCGATCTGTGACATAGGCTGACCGATCCATAAGGCCATCTATTACTGCCTGGATCGATCTGTGACATAGGTTGATCGATCTATGAGGCCATCTACTACTACCTGGATCGATCTGTGACATAGGCCGAACATCATCTACTTCTACGTGGATCGATCTGTGACATAGGTCGATCGATCTGTAAGGTCACTTACTGCTACATAGATCGATATGTGAGATTGGCTTGCTACGTGGACCCATCTGACATAGGTCGATATGTGAGCTCACTTACTACTATATTTGGGTTTGGGGCTATTGCTACTTGGATCGATCTGTGGCTTGGGTCGGTTGCAAGAGAAATAGGTGGCGGTTTTGTTCTTTTCGTGGGGAAGTAAAATTGCCAACCTGTGAAGAGGTGTGATAGGTCGTTCGTCATCAGTCGTTGCTTGGATCGATCTGTGACCTGCTGCTACTTGGATCGATCTGTGGCATGGGTCAGTCGATCTGTGAGTGAAATAGGTGGCGGCCTAGTTGCCGATCTGTGGAGCGAGGTGATAGTAGCGGTTGGTGATGGTTGGACTGGGTCGCAGGCCGTTTGTGGTCTCTTTGGGTAAGTTGGTTGATTGTTGTCGCAGATCGTTCCCATGACCTGTGGTTTGACTTTTGCTCACTACATGACCTGTGAGTTGACTTTTTGACCTTGTTGACAGATGAAGTTGACCTTTTGACCCTGTTGACCGATGGGTTGACTTTTGACCTGCTTGACCGATGAAGTTGGACGGTGAGGTCGGCTTTTAACGGTTGACCGACGGGGTTGACTTTTGACCTGGTTGACCGATGGAGTTACCCTTTTGGTCATGTTGACCAGTGAGGTTGGCTTTTAACCCGGTTGACCGGCGGGGTTGAGTTTTGACCCGATTGGCCGTCGAGATTGACTTTCTGGTCGATTGACTGACGGGTTTGACTTTTTTGCTCGGTTGCCCGATGGAGTTGACTTTTTACCCGATTGGCTGGCGAGGTTGTTTTTTGTCTGGTTGACCGACGAGGTTGACTTTTTGGCCGGTTGACCGGCAGGTTTGACTTGTCGCTTGGTTGACAGGGTTGACTTTCTTCCCAAATGACTGACGGGGTGACCTTTTTGCTCGATCGACCGACGGGGTGTCCGGGGGGTTGACTCTTGCCTTGTCGTTCGTTTGAGTTGACTTCTGGTCTTGGTGTTTCGATTTTGGCTGATGGTAAGGATCATCCCTTCGATTTGCGATAGTCTCCAATCAAAGGGCTGAGGGGGGCAACTGTTTACACCAAGACCAAAATCGTAAAGGCCCATTTGTCTGGTCCAAGACCGATGTCCACTACTGGTTCAGGGGTGTCGTCCACAGGTCCAAGACCGATGTCATCCGCAGGTCCAAGACCGATGTCATCCGCAGGTCCAAGACCGATGTCATCCCCAGGTCCAAGACCGATGTCATCCGTAGGTCAAAGACCGATGTCATCCGCAGGTCCAAGACCGATGTCGTCCGCAGGTCCAAGACCGATGTCATCCGCAGGTCCAAGACCGATGTCATCCGCAGGTCCAAGACCGATGTCATCCGCAGGTCCAAGACCGATGTCATCCGCAGGTCCAAGACCGATGTCATCCGCAGGTCCAAGACCGATGTCATCCGCAGGTCCAAGACCGATGTCATTCGCAGGTCCAAGACCGATGTCATCCGCAGGTCCAAGACCGATGTCATCCGCAGGTCCAAGACCGATGTCATTCGCAGGTCCAAGACCGATGTCATCCGCAGGTCCAAGACCGATGTCATCCGCAGGTCCAAGACCGATGTCATTCGCAGGTCCAAGACCGATGTCATCCGCAGGTCCAAGACCGATGTCATCCGCAGGTCCAAGACCGATGTCATTCGCAGGTCCAAGACCGATGTCATCCGCAGGTCCAAGACCGATGTCATCCGCAGGTCCAAGACCGATGTCATTCGCAGGTCCAAGACCGATGTCATCCGCAGGTCCAAGACCGATGTCATCCGCAGGTCCAAGACCGATGTCATCCGCAGGTCCAAGACCGATGTCATCCCCAGGTCCAAGACCGATGTCATCCGCAGGTCCAAGACCGATGTCATCCGCAGGTCCAAGACCGATGTCATCCGCAGGTCCAAGACCGATGTCATCCGCAGGTCCAAGACCGATGTCGTCCGCAGGTCCAAGACCGATGTCATCCGCAGGTCCAAGACCGATGTCATCCGCAGGTCCAAGACCGATGTCATCCGCAGGTCCAAGACCGATGTCGTCCGCAGGTCCAAGACCGATGTCATCCGCAGGTCCAAGACCGATGTCATCCGCAGGTCCAAGACCGATGTCATCCGCAGGTCCAAGACCGATGTCATCCGCAGGTCCAAGACCGATGTCATCCACAGGTCCAGGACCGATGTCATTCATCGGGCTAGGACCGATGTCATTCATCGGGCTAGGATCGGTGCCTTGGGTCACTCGTCTTTCATTGGACTAAGCCCGATATCCAATACAGGTCGGGGGCGCTAGATTGGGATTGATATCTTTCTAAGTCCGATGTTTTATGCTGGTCAAGGATCGGTCCTTGGACTTGAATTTGAATCGTGAGTTTGGATATTGTCAAATCAAAGATTGACTTGTGATCAGGAAATTCCACAGATCGTTAGAGCCTGCGCAATCTTCTATGATTTCTTTTCGTATTTGAAAGTTTAAAAGGGAAAGTGTCGGGATTAGAGGATATTCCGCTTCGAGTGGTGTTTAGAATTTGAAATAAGGTTTTTAGGCGTTTTATGATTTTATCAATTGTTTTGGGATAACCTATATAAGGTTATGGATAACACTTGTACCGGGGATCCCCAAATTTTTCAATGAAAGTACAATTTCTACCCTTTATTAGCTTACCTTTATCACGCAGCGTTATTTATCATGCTTTCTTAGTTTAATGTAACTTAGAAAACCCAAAACACAAAACCCAATTTAGGGCGTTTGACGTTCGTCCATTCGGCCCTTCATTCAAAGGTCGGATTCGGTTGTCGATTTGGCCTTTTCATCGGTCGGATCGGCAGGTCAGCATCAAAACCCAGTCCAGGACGTGCGACACCGTCCGTTCGGCCTTTCAACGGTCGGATCTGGTTGTCGGTTTGGTTCTTCAAACAGTCGAATCGGCAGGTCGAGGGTCGCTCGCTGTTCGTGCGCGAACATATATTGTATAGTCTAAACCTCTTTCATAAATGTAATAATATTAATAGAAAGCTGAATGTTTGTTTCTTTTCATTCATGAGAACTAGCATGTTTGTTTCTTAATATGAGTGGATTCAATATAATAATAAATAATTGTGATAAAAATTAAGAAACGACTCCAATGCGAAATGTAGACCCGATATAGATAGGCCCAAGGGCCTTAAGCTAGCCCAATTATTCGTAAAGGTCAGGACTTCGAAGGCCCAGGCTCGAGAACTGTTTATACCAAGACCAAAATCGTGGTATACAGGTTGCTCATGTTTGGGCTCTCGCTAGTTAAGGGCCGGTACTGCGCTCTTTCAGGACCAACAGTCTTTTTTTTTTTGTATCTGGTCTAAGATCGATATCTATGTCTCCATTGGTCCAAGACCGATGTCATCTACCGGTCCAAGACCGATGTCATCTACCGGTCCAAGACCGATGTCATCCACCGGTCCAAGACCGATGTCCTCCACTGGTCCAAGACCAATATCCTCCACTGGTCCAAGACCGATGTCGCCCACTGGTCCAAGACCGATGTCATCCATTGGGCTAGGATCGATGCCATGGGTTTCTTGTCTTTCATTGGACTAAGCCCGATATCCAGTCCGGCTTATACAGGTCGGGGGCGCTAGTCTGGGATTGATGTCTTTCCAAGTCCGATGTTTTATGCTGGTCAAGGATCAGTTCTTGGACTAGAATTTGAATCATGAGTTTGGATATTATCGAATCGTTAGATGATCGGATTGGATAATTTCATAAAAATAAAACTACAAAACCAATCAATTTAAATAAATTTATAGGTATCTGTATAGTCTAAAAGTTTCTAAACCCCTTTCATAAATGTAATAATATTAATAGAAAACTGTATGTTTGTTTTTTTTCATGAGAACTAGCATGTTTGTTTCTTAATATGAGTGGATTCAACATAATAAATAATTGTGATAAGAAATGACTCGAAATGTAGACCCGATATAGATAGGCCCAAGGGCCTTAAGCTAGCCCAATTATTGATAAAGGCCAGGACTCAGAAGGCCCAGGCGAGAACGAAGCCCAAAATCGAAGACAAAATCCGGATCCAATCAACCCAAAAGACCCATCCTAACAGCTCCTGTGAAGGAAATCCGAGCTTATCCGGGCAAAATATGGCCTTGACCACTCACACACGGACACTTCTGAGGTTAAGGAATCTATTTTTGTCAAGTAGGAAATAACTAATTTTTTTAATATAAAAGCCCAAAAATAGGGCAACTTTTCACAACGATATCGATAAAGATTATCACCCCTATTTTCTCATATAATATCAAGAAACTATAAATTTCATCTTACAAGGAGGAGAGGTATTGAAGATATAAATTTCTTACCACAAAAATATATTTTTCTTGCCAAGGGTACGAACTCAAATGCTATAAATTAAACAACACTTATGTGGAAATACTTAATGACCTACTAAATCAACATGGAACGATGATTATGCCATATATATCTTTTTTATTTATCAATATTAACTAAAAAACTTTTTATCCATCCATAAACACTTTGCATGAAAGAAGGAAAAGAATTGGACCTAATTAAATGTCTTAATATATGAAATATCTGGTAACGTCTTAGCCCAAATAACCAAGGGCCATTTGCGGCCTTTCTACTTGGGTCATTATGGGCTTGCTAGCCCACAAACACCGCCATACGCTAGATTTTTCTTTTCCGCCTATGAAAAGAATTAACGCCCACACTACCATTAGCCTATATAAGCTTCTCTTTCTTAAACCCCCTTTCTCCTCCTCCATTACGTAAAACCCTAGCCTCCAAGCACAGGCACCTTTTTCTCCTCCAATCGCCGAAAACCCTAGCAGGAGGCACTATGGTACTTTCCTCCCTTTCACTAACAACGCGTTAATTACTCGCTTGGATCATTCGTATTTTCTTTCTGGTCTAATTTTGCCCTTAATCTTCTCCGTTTTGCAGACCGGCGAAACCGTTAACCCGAAAGCCTACCCGCTCGCCGACGCGCAGCTGACCATAACGATTCTGGATCTTGTCCAGCAAGCTGCCAACTACAAGCAACTCAAGAAGGGCGCTAATGAAGGTTGGGCTTTACTTATGTATTCTGCTAGTAAAACTGTAGTTCTTGTGTATTTTTGGATGTTTGTTTTGATTCTTTCTTTTCTTTTTTGGGTTTCTTTTTTCCTGCAGCCACTAAGACCCTTAATAGGGGTATCTCTGAGTTCGTTGTGATGGCTGCCGACACTGAGCCACTCGAGATCCTTCTCCATCTTCCCTTGCTTGCTGAAGATAAGGTTTGTTCTGGGTTTTCAGTTTTTTTCTCTTAATAGAAAGTTCTTGGTTTTAGTTTGTTGTGTTTTGGGGTTTGTTTTTCTTTTTGATACTGGTTTGCGTTAATTGAATGATTTTTTTATTGGTATGTATTGTGGTTTATATTTGTTCCAATGGGTAGATGCTATATTTGACTCGTCGTGGAAAAGGTTGCATTACACTGTAATGCATTAGCAGACAATATTCTGTTCGTAGAAATCCATGCTTGCTAAGTGATGCTACTTGGGATTTAATTGCTTATTCACGCGGGTGTATTGTGCACTCGTGTTTTGAAATTTTCTACATGTAGCTGTGGAACTGTCCTTAATTCGGGACAACTGGTCTTTAGGTTTGGGATTTACTTTTAGGGAGTCTTTGAGAAAATGCTGGTAAATACAAGGCGTTATTATTGTTGTTTGTAGCTTGAGATGTTGCCTCTTAGATAAGATTCCCAGCCATACCGTTGAAATTATATTTAAACATTGTAGTTTCATACTGATTATGCTTTTGAGAAGGGTTTCCTACTGCCTCTTTGTGCAGCTTGTGTATTGGTTTTGCTCACTTTCCCCAGGCCACTTTACTTTGCAATAACTTGTACATCATATCATGTGCTATATAAGAGAAATCGTATTCACTTGTTTCTTTATATATCTTACCTAACTGGTCAAGTTGGTCTTTTAGGTTAGAAATGACCATGATCATTTTTCTTTAACATAGGATATGGGTCTAACATTCTGTATCAGGACCATTCTGTTATGATGCCTCATCATTCCAATGTTACTTGCCCATGCCTAAATCATTGGCTTAAGTTGAATTGAATTTTTATTTTCGTTGTCCTGGTTTGCTGGGACCTTGGTACTAAGCCATTTGGGTTTGCTACTTTATTCTATGATCAGGTTGATGATTTTTAACTGCCTTCTGCTTCTTTTTTACTGAAACTTTGTCAAATGCTATCATGGAGTCCTTTGTTTATTAATCTTTTTCCTGGGATTTTGCAGAACGTTCCTTACGTGTTTGTGCCTTCTAAACAAGCACTTGGCCGAGCTTGTGGCGTGACGAGACCAGTCATTGCTGCTTCTGTGACCTCAAACGAAGGAAGCCAATTGAATACCCAAATCACCGCTCTCAAGGTATTGCCGAACTTGTGCCTCAAAGCCTATAATTTGTTCATTTTGCGTTCATGATGTTGATTTTATTCTGCTGATTCCGATTATCAATTTTTCAAACACAGGGCGCAATCGAGAGGCTCTTGATCTAAAAAGGTTGTGGCAATGGCATACGAATTCGGTGTGATGGGCCTCTTTGATCATTAGTGGTCGCTTTTTGGAGGGGCTCTGACTGGTGAACATGTACTACTAGGGGACAAAGCTTTTAGTCAACTTTTATTAAGAGTTTCTCTTGACTTCTGTGTGTCATCCAATGTGACATAATCTATTATGTTTGTCGTATTGGGTCTTGCTGTTACTTCTATGCTTAATTGATGTGAGTTGGTTTCTTGTTGCCTATTATTTTTGATGATTTGCGCTTAAGTTTCCTACGTAATTGATCACCTCGAAATCATGGAACCCACTTCAATAAGGGAATGTTTTATTATCTCTGGCAAAATGATTTGCTGTAAGCCTGAAACAGTAGTCGGAAGTGTTTGTAGCAGAAGCAACAATTTGACCTAATTAGGATGAATGCTGCTAACTAGGGCCTCACATCTTCAATAGCTTTCAGGGTCCTTTAAAATAAGAAAACAATCTAGAAGAAAATCATCATGTCACAAAATGATTACTTTGAGGCTTTAACCCGTGATATTCAAATTATGCCTTTGCGTCTTGAAATTTAAGTTGTTTTTGGGTTGTGATTGGAAGGAAGAGGTCAGCACCTAGTATACATGAATCAGGTTGTTGTTGGTTTTCCGCGGTGTTTTTTCTGGAAACAAGGGTTTCTCTGTTCATTCCTTTTTCCAAAAATTTTTGAAAAAAGATTCCAAATTTTTAAAAATACAATTCTTGAGTACCAATTCATATAAATGGATCATACGTGGATGCAGATGCACTAAGATTTTCAGAATTTCATTAGATGAAAAAAGAAATAAAGTATATAATTGCACCAAAAAGAGACTTCCGGAATTTCATTATGGCGCGTCCTTGGACGTGTTCACTCTCGCATATCTTCGTGAAGCTAACTTTTGCGCAGATCACCTTGCTAAGATGGGTGCTTCTCAACAAGACAAGTTCAAGCTGTGGCAGTCTCCCCCCCACCAGGGATGTTGCCTCTTTTGCATGCTGATGTTATTAATACTACATACATCTCTATGGGTTTAGTTTCTGCTGTTTTCCTTCCCGAAGTACCAAAAAAACAAATGGTATTTGTACTATATATGTCAAAAAGTCAATTGCTGTGTGTTATTCATTAGCTATTGTCTTTCTATTTTTCCTCAATTGTTTTTTTTTTCTCTCAAAGTTCAGTTCATTTTTTTCCCAGATGTGGTGTTCCCTTTTTCTTAAAAGCCTATGTTTACATTTTTTTTTTTTTGCTGATCAATAAAAGCCTATGTTCACCTAAGTGTATATTTTGCTCGGACAAGAAAATCACATGCAATAGTATTGTTTTGAAATTACATACAGAAAAGCCTATTTGAAAAAATGAAATGGTTTTATCAAATAAGATGTTGTAGAAATATCATAATTTTGACTAACTCTACGTAGGCGGATAAGCTAGTGTATGGCAGCCTAAGATGTTAAGTTAAGACAGCATATTGGAATGAACACCCATGCATCGACAAGGTGGTCGTGCCGGAGTGGTTATCGGGCATGACTAGAAATCATGTGGGCTCTGCCCGCGCAGGTTCGAATCCTGCCGACCACGCCCCTTTTTTGCTTTTGTTTGTCTCCCCTCAATTTAATTTTCCCAGAAACTAGTTTCCTAATTCATGCAACTCATCTTTCCCATTCAAGCCTAGTACGAAGTTCCTTGCTACTTGAACCTTTCTCTTCCCATACATAATTTGGAGGACAATGTGAGGCCTCTATAGTTTGGTGGATCATTCACACGTACAGAGGAAAAAGTGTTTTTGGTTTAATGGCATCAATCGTAATTAGTTTTTGGCTTTGTAGGTACTAACTTTTGAGTATAGAGAAAAAAGTGTTTTTGGTATATAAATAAGTTACTATTTCCTGCACCAACTGTTAGTTATATGCCCAAAAGCCAATCTATGGATGATTGTAGTCATATATATACTTTGAGGTTATTCCAATAAATATGATTATGAGATAATTGTTTGCACATATTTATAACCCTAGTTCATATTTGATATATTCTTAAATGTCCCTAGTCGGTTATTATTACGGATGGGTTGTAATAATAAATTAAGACTAGCGTATGTTGAGATTTTGTATGTGATATGAATTCTACATACGGGTACAAGTTAGAGAACTTGTAGACCGGACCGACCCACATAAGAACACTACATGGAAAGTTATATGTATGTCATTAGTGTTTCTTATAGATGTATTGTCCTTCGACCTGAGATCGTCAAGGTATCCAACATATGAATCATGTACTTTGATATTATTTCTAGTCATCCGTAACTGGGTGGACATAAGGGTAATCGAGTATGTAGTGGGTTTTGATTGATCAAGACGGGATTCGTTCGACCCATATAACGGGTATATTATCGGATGGTTTCTTGATAGAGTTGGACTGTTAAATGCATGGCTATGCTCGGATTTGGTGATATGGTGATATCACGGGTATCCGTTTTATACAGTTAACTCGGGGATCAAGAAACATAGATTAAACATATACGAGATTGGCATATTCCATGTCTCGTGTTTGATCTTGATAATGGGACGAAAGGACGATGACATGTTCCGAGGCATAAAGAATCAGTACTGATCTTGTCGTTCGGGTAACAATGATGTGTTGCTAGACGCCGCTCTTTGTTTATAATTGTAAAATGAGATTTTACGATTATTGCCGGATGTTACAAGTGCCTACAGGGTCACACACATAGAACCGTTGATTCGAGCAGTTAGTTGAACCGTGATTGGACCGGGTGTGGTTGGACCGTGGTTGGACCGTGGTTGGACCAGGGTCATTTTTGGATCAATAATTAATTGAATCATTGACCAAACATGAGTGTTATGGTGGTGTGTTATCAGCTTGTCCATTAGTGGAGACAAGGTAATGATGGTCATTACCTTTGGGGCCTAGTGTTGGCCACTAAGGCTAATCACTAATGCATTATGGAGTGTATGGGATTTTTTGTGGTGTGATCAGATCATACTCTCCTCCTCCCTACTCTCCTTGCACGTTTTTGCAGACCCAAAAACACACCCCTTCCACCTTCTTCTTCTTTGTGAAAGAAGGAAGAAAAAATTACCACAAACACATAGCTCCCGATTTCTGCTGCTAGCACCCAGTCCGGGAGTGCTCGGTAGTTGGATCGTGTGACGACTCCACCTTGATCACGGTTCGTGTGGATACCGTAGAGGAGCCAGGCCGTTGTCTAGCTCTTGCTGATTCCCTCCAGCTATTAGGTGAAAGACCCTAATCCTACAGGTACGAAATTTTATTATACGGTTTTGCTTGCTTCACTTGTGTTCCTTGGTTAAGTTTCCGTAGCTTCCGCTGCATATATAGTGCGTATGAGTGTCATAATCACGTATAGGAAACTTACAGTGGTAGCGGAGCCTCTTGTGAAGCTCTAAACCGGATTTATGTGCATATGTTGATATGTTCATGCATATATATATGATATGTTATATGTGATATAGCTTGAACATGCTAGGCATATGTGATATGTTGTTTTCAAATATGTACATGTGATATATGTATTGATGATGATGTTTGTCAAAAGAGTTTTGACAAAGAGAACTTGATTGGTATGTGATATCAATCAAGGAGTTCTTGGCAGTAAGTCGAAAGAGTTCGACTAGGAAAAACCGAGTGTCGGTTTGTGTTTAGAACGATTCTAGTTCAAGTTCCGCAGGCCCAGAACATCGATGTTGGTAGGACTAACATCGATGTTCATGTGTTGATTAGCCTTTGCCGAGCCGAATTAACATCGATGTTGTATGGACAACATCGATGTTCTAAGTAGGCTGGTTTTGGCCGAATCAAAATAACATCGATGTTGAGTGAACAACATCGATGTTGACTTGAAGAGGCCTTGGCAGAACTCTCAAAACATCGATGTTTAAGAGTTAAACATCGATGTTATTTGAGCTCGGCCAAATTGTTTTGAGTTCCAGAGCTCCAACAACATCGATGTTGTATTGTCCAAAATCGATGTTCTTGAGTTCCAGAACCCAAACATCGATGTTTAAATGTTAAACATCGATGTTAAAATGCTACTGCCAAAACTTGAACTTTTCAGAATCTCAACAACATCGATGTTTGAAAGTTCAACATCGATGTTATTGAGCTACTGCCAAAAGGTTGGAGTTCAAGCCGTGCTACCTCTGCGTAGCGGCTTATATTGCATACGATGCATTGTTATTGTATATGAGATATATAATTTGTAACTTACATGACATCAATGTATGATTTATCAAGAATACATGCATGAGTTGTATGAACATATATTGATGAAATATTAAGTTCTTAGTTGCCTTCCATGATAAGCACTCATCAAGCTTAAGATCAACAATTGGTAGGTTTTTGCCAAAGCAAGGTGCCATTGTTTATCCTAAGAAGGTGCGAGTGGATAATTGCAATATCTCGATTGCTTATTGTGGGTGTGGACTTAACTAGGTTATCTTAATAGGATTAAGGACCTAGAGGCAAGGGTTGAGCAATGTCTATAAGATAGACTTGGACAAGGTGTTGTTCACTCAACTATCCAAGAGTTACATAGAGATGTAATTGATAAGAGTTGTCTACCTAAATAGCTATGAAGTAGGTGATCAGCCAAAGCTGACTTATGTTGTAGTGAAATATGGATCTTGGCCTACTTGTTGTCATTTTATTGATTCATAGTAGGAGCATCATTTAATTAAATCCCTTGTTAAATGATTTATGTATGCACGACTCTTATTTATGTGAGTTGATCTTTGTTGTAGAATTACCATGGCACAAAACACTGGTACATTGTCATGGCGATCTGTCCTTGAGAAGGAGAAACTTAATGGGAACAATTTCCTAAAGTGGTATCGCAATCTGAGGATCATCCTCAGACAAGAAAAGAAACTGTATGTCCTCGAAGGGCCTGTTCCGATTGAACCGGCACCTAATGCACCAAGGGCAGAAAGAGATGCTTACAAGAAGCATCTTGATGATGCAGTGGATGTTGCATGCTTCATGCTTATGGCCATGGAATCTGAAATTCAGAAGCAACATGAGCTAATGGGGGCATTCGATATGATCGAATACCTTAAGATGCTCTTTGAGGAGGAGGCTAGGCATGAGAGGTATGAGACCTCTAAAGCATTATTCCAATGCAGAATGGCTGAATCAATACCCATTAGACCTCATGTACTGAAAATGATCGGATACATTGAAAGCCTTGAGAGTCTAGGGTTTCCTTTGCAGAAGGAATTGGCTGTAGACCTTGTCTTGCAATCGTTGCCGGACAGCTACAACCAATTTGTCATGAACTTCAATATGAACCATCTTGACAAGTCCTTGTCTGAGTTTCTCAATATGTTGGGAACAACTGAGCAACAAATGAAGACAGATAAATCCAACATATTGATGATTGGTAAAGGCAAAGGAAAGGGTAAGGCAAAGTTCAACAAGAAGAAGAAGGGTGCCAAAAGGTTTGGCGCTTATGCTTCTCCTTGTGATCATGTACTTAAACCCAAGGGTGGAGTTGCAAAGGATGGACATTGTTTCCATTGCAACAAACCGGGCCATTGGAAGCGCAACTGCCCTGTTTACCTTGAAGAGGTAAAGAGGAACAAGAAGGGAAGTGAGACTTCTACTTCAGGTATTTTCGTTATAGAAGCTAATATTTCTACTTCTGCATCATGGGTATTAGATACCGGATGTGGTTCTCACATTTGTGTAAATGTGCAGGAACTAAGAAAGAGTAGAAGGTTGGCGAAGGGTGAAGTAGACCTACGTGTCGGGAATGGAGCAAGGGTTGCTGCATTAGCCGTAGGGACTTATTTTCTATCTTTACCTAGTGGCTTGGTTTTAGAACTCGATGATTGTTATTTTGTACCTTCCATTAGCAGAAATTTGATTTCTGTATCTTGTTTGGACAAGAAAGGATTTTCATTTGTAATAAAGAACAAATGTTGTTCAATTTATTTCAATGATGTATATTATGGTGGTGCAAATTTAAGCAATGGATTGTATGTTCTAAACCTTGAGATGCCGATCTATAACGTTAGTACGAAGAAGGTTAGAATAAATGATTCTAACGAAACCTACCTTTGGCATTGTCGTTTAGGCCATATAAACGAAACTCGCATTGCGCAACTCCATAAAGATGGATTGCTAGACTCATTTGATTTTGAATCATATGAGACATGTGAGTCATGTTTGTTAGGCAAAATGACTAAGGCTCCCTTTAAGGGTAAAGGCGAAAGAGCCTCGGACTTATTAGGTCTCATACATACTGATGTATGCGGACCAATGTCTACACAAGCTAGAGGTGGTTTCCAATACTTCATTACGTTTACTGATGACTTCAGTAGATACGGCTACGTGTATCTAATGAGACACAAGTCGGAATCCTTTGAAAAGTTCAAAGAATTTAAGAATGAAGTACAGAATCAGCTCGGGAAAAGTATTAAGATGCTTCGATCTGATCGAGGCGGTGAATACTTAGACCGAGGTTTTCTTGACTATCTAAGGGATTGTGGTATAGTATCACAACTCACTCCGCCGGGTACACCTCAATGGAATGGTGTATCCGAAAGGAGGAACCGAACCTTGTTGGACATGGTTCGTTCGATGATGAGTCAAGCTGACCTTCCTTCCTCCTTTTGGGGACATGCACTATTGAGTGCTGCTTTTACACTTAACCGTGTTCCGTCCAAATCAGTCGAAAAGACACCATATGAGATATGGACTGGGAAGCGTCCCAATTTGTCTTTTATGAGGATTTGGGGTTGCGAGGCTTACGTAAGACGTGACGCTTCGGATAAACTTGGCCCAAAATCCGAGAAGTGCCTATTCGTAGGTTACCCTAAGGAAACTAAAGGGTATAACTTCTATAATCCCACCGACCACAAAGTGTTTGTTGCTCGGACAGCGATTTTTCTAGAAAGACAATTTATTTCTAGAGGAATTAGTGGGAGGAAAATAGAACTCGAAGAAGTTCGAGATCTAGAGACTGAGACGGAACAAGAACAGGAACCACAAGGTGTTGTGGACGAGAATCCTGTTCCTGTAACACACGGACCGCGTCGGTCAGATAGGATTCGGCATGAGCCCGAGAGATATGGATTTCTCGTGACTCATACCGGTGATGTGATGCTCATAGATGAGGATGAGCCCACTACCTATCAGCAGGCCGTTACGGGTCCGGACTCCCAGAAGTGGCTAGAAGCCATGAATTCGGAGATGGATTCCATGTATCAAAACAAGGTATGGACCTTGGTTGATCCACCCGAAGGGGTAAAACCCATAGGGTGCAAGTGGGTCTTCAAGAAGAAGACCGACATGGATGGTAATGTGATTACCTATAAAGGGCGGTTGGTTGCAAAAGGTTTCAAACAAGTTCATGGTATAGACTATGATGAAACCTTCTCACCAGTTGCCATGGTTAAATCCATCCGGATTCTTTTGGCTATAGCCGCATACCATGATTATGAAATATGGCAAATGGATGTCAAAACCGCTTTCCTTAACGGAAATCTTTTAGAGGATGTGTACATGACACAGCCTGAGGGTTTTGTCGATCCAAAGAATGCCAACATGGTATGCAAGTTGCAAAGGTCTATTTATGGACTTAAGCAAGCTTCAAGGAGTTGGAATCTTCGTTTTAATGATGTAATCAAAGAGTTTGGTTTCATCAAAAATGAAGATGAACCATGTGTTTACAAGAAGGTTAGTGGGAGTACAGTAGTTTTCTTGTTGTTATATGTTGATGACATTCTGCTCATTGGAAATGACATTCCGACACTACAGTCTGTAAAGGCTTGGTTAGGAAAGAACTTCTCAATGAAGGACTTAGGAGAAGCTGCCTATGTGTTAGGCATAAAGATCTATAGAGATAGATCCAAAAGGCTTCTCGGGCTAAGTCAGAGTACATATATTGACAAAGTGCTAAAAAGGTTTAGCATGGAGAATTCCAAGAAGGGATTCTTACCTATGTCACATGGCGTCTCTCTCTCAAAGAGTCAATGTCCTAGTACATCTAAGGAGAGAGAGCAGATGAGTAAGATCCCTTATGCTTCAGCTATAGGATCTATCATGTACGCCATGCTATGTACTCGACCATATGTCGCTTATGCTCTGAGTGTCACGAGCAGGTACCAATCCGATCCCGGTGAGAGTCACTGGACAGCGGTTAAGAACATCCTTAAGTACTTGAGAAGGACTAAGGATGCATTCCTGGTTTATGGAAGCGTTGATGAGCTCGTTGTAAAGGGTTACACCGATGCTAGCTTCTAAACCGATAGGGATGACTTCAGATCGCAATCAGGATATGTGTTTTGTCTTGGAGGTGGAGCTGTAAGCTGGAAGAGTTCTAAGCAAGAGACAGTTGCAGATTCTACAACCGAGGCTGAGTATATTGCAGCTTCAGATGCAGCGAAAGAGGCTGTTTGGATCAAGAAGTTCGTAACTGAACTTGGGGTGGTTCCTAGTATTGAGAGTCCGATTGAGCTCTATTGTGACAACAATGGAACAATCGCACAAGCTCAAGAACCTAGATACCACCAAAGATCCAAACATATTCTCCGACGCTATCATCTTATTCGAGAGATCATAGATAGAGGCGATGTCAGGCTGTGCAGAGTTCCTTCCGAGAACAATGTAGCAGATCCCTTGACGAAGCCACTCACGCAGCAGAAGCATGATGGTCATTGCGCATCCATAGGTATTAGATACATGTATGATTGGCTTTAGTGCAAGTGGGAGATTGTTAGTTATATGCCCAAAAGCCAATCTATGGATGATTGTAGTCATGTATATACTTTGAGGTTATTCCAATAAATATGATTATGAGATAATTGCTTGCACATATTTATAACCCTAGTTCATATTTGATATATTCTTAAATGTCCCTAGTCGGTTATTATTACGGATGGGTTGTAATAATAAATTAAGACTAGCGTATGTTGAGATTTTGTATGTGATATGAATTCTACATACGGGTATAAGTTAGAGAACTTGTAGACCGGACCGACCCACATAAGAACACTACATGGAACGTTATATGTATGTCATTAGTGTTTCTTATAGATGTATTGTCCTTCGACCTGAGATCGTCAAGGTACCCAACATATGAATCATGTACTTTGATATTATTTCTAGTCATCCGTAACTGGGTGGACATAAGGGTAATCATTGGGTACATGACGAGTATGTAGTGGGTTTTGATTGATCAAGACGGGATTCGTTCGACCCATATAACGGGTATATTATCGGATGGTTTCTTGATAGAGTTGGACTGTTAAATGCATGGCCATGCTCGGATTTGGTGATATGGTGATATCACGGGTATCCGTTTTATACAGTTAACTCGGAGATCAAGAAACATAGATTAAACATATACGAGATTGGCATATTTCATGTCTCGTGTTTGATCTTGATAATGGGATGAAAGGACGATGACATGTTCCGAGGCATAAAGAATCAGTACTGATCTTGTCGTTCGGGTAACAATGATGTGTTGCTAGACGCCGCTCTTTGTTTATAATTGTAAAATGAGATTTTACGATTATTGCCGGATGTTACAAGTGCCTACAGGGTCACACACATAGAACCGTTGATTCGAGCAGTTGGTTGAACCGTGATTGGACCGGGTGTAGTTGGACCGTGGTTGAACCAGGGTCGTTTTTGGATCAATAATTAATTGAATCATTGACCAAACATGAGTGTTATGGTGGTGTGTTATCAGCTTGTCCATTAGTGGAGACAAGGTAATGATGGTCATTACCTTTGGGGCCTAGTGTTGGCCACTAAGGCTAATCACTAATGCATTATGGAGTGTGTGGGATTTTTTGTGGTGTGATCAGATCATACTCTCCTCCTCCCTACTCTCCTTGCACGTTTTTGCAGACCCAAAAATACACCCCTTCCACCTTCTTCTTCTTTGTGAAAGAAGGAAGAAAAAATTACCACAAACACATAGCTCCCGATTTCTGCTGCTAGCACCCAGTCCGGGAGTGCTCGGTAGTTGGATCGTGTGACGACTCCACCTTGATCACGGTTCGTGTGGATACCGTAGAGGAGCCAGGCCGTTGTCTAGCTCTTGCTGATTCCCTCCAAAGGCTTGGTTAGGAAAGAATTTCTCAATGAAGGACTTAGGAGAAGCTGCCTATGTGTTAGGCATAAAGATCTATAGAGATAGATCCAAAAGGCTTCTCGGGCTAAGTCAGAGTACGTATATTGACAAGGTGCTAAAGAGGTTTAGCATGGAGAATTCCAAGAAGGGATTCTTGCCCATGTCACATGGCGTCTCTCTCTCTAAAAGAGTCAATGTCCTAGTACGACTAAGGAGAGAGAGCGGATGAGTCAGATTCCTTATGCTTCGGTAATAGGATCTATCATGTACGCTATGCTATGTACTCGACCAGATGTCGCTTATGCTCTGAGTGTCACGAGCAGATACCAATCTGATCCCGGTGAGAGTCACTGGATAGCGGTTAAGAACATCCTTAAGTACTTGAGAAGGACTAAGGATGCATTCCTGGTTTACGAAAGCGTTGATGAGCTCGTTGTAAAGGGTTACACCGATGCTAGCTTCCAAACCGACAGGGATGACTTCAGATCGCAATCAGGATATGTGTTTTGTCTTGGAGGTGGTGCTGTATGCTGGAAGAGTTCTAAGCAAGAGACAGTTGCAGACTCTACAACCGAGGATGAGTACATTGCAGCCTCAGATGCGACGAAAGAGGCTGTTTGGATTAAGAAGTTCGTAACTGAACTTGGGGTGGTTCCTAGCATTGAGAGTCCGATTGAGCTCTATTGTGACAACAACGGGACAATCGCACAGGCTCAAGAGCCTAGATACCACCAGAGATCCAAACATTTTCTCCGACATTATCATCTTATTCGAGAGATCATAGATAGAGGTGATGTCAGGCTGTGCAGAGTTCCTTCCGATAACAATGTAGCAGATCCCTTGACGAAGCCACTCACGCAGCAGAAGCATGATGGTCATTGCGCATCCATAGGTATTAGATACATGTATGATTGGCTTTAGTACAAGTGGGAGATTGTTAGTTATATGCCCAAAAGCCAATCTATGGATGATTGTAGTCATGTATATACTTTGAGGTTATTCCAATAAATATGATTATGAGATAATTGCTTGCACATATTTATAACCCTAGTTCATATTTGATATATTCTTAAATGTCCCTAGTCGGTTATTATTACGGATGGGTTGTAATAATAAATTAAG
>JAKUCV010001914.1:94590-125282 GCA_028386065.3 Turnera subulata
TGTGATCAGATCATACTCTCCTCCTCCCTACTCTCCTTGCACGTTTTTGCAGACCCAAAAATACACCCCTTCCACCTTCTTCTTCTTTGTGAAAGAAGGAAGAAAAAATTACCACAAACACATAGCTCCCGATTTCTGCTGCTAGCACCCAGTCCGGGAGTGCTCGGTAGTTGGATCGTGTGACGACTCCACCTTGATCACGGTTCGTGTGGATACCGTAGAGGAGCCAGGCCGTTGTCTAGCTCTTGCTGATTCCCTCCAGCTATTAGGTGAAAGACCCTAATCCTACAGGTACGAAATTTTGTTATACGGTTTTGCTTGCTTCACTTGTGTTCCTTGGTTAAGTTTCCATAGCTTCCGCTGCATATATAGTGCGTATGAGTGTCATAATCCATAGCTTCCATACAGATTTTTGCGCTTGATTCTTGGAACTTATTCGGAGTCTGGGAGAGAAGGGCACAGCGCTGTATGCGGAGTCACTGGCAGCGTTGTTTTATTAGCAAGAAAACCTATCTAAGGTTTTTGATGCTAAATTTATATTGAATCTTAAACTGATATATATATATATATATGAGGTTGGCAGACTTATAGAACTTAAAGAGTGACGGTTTAAGACTAAAAAAGTGTTTCGATATGATATATGGTTGTACCTTTTTTTTAATACTAATCCAAATTTTTTAATGCTAATTCACATAACTGTACCTCTACAACCAAGTTCTAATCGCCGGGATTTTTCATTCAAGACAATATAGCACTTTGAAATTCTAGAGCTCCGCACTGAAACCTTGTAATAACACTCCTCTTCTATTGGGTCTCTATATTTAAACCAGCAAAAAAAATAAAATTACTAGCTCTAGACCTCATTTATATTTGACTGTTTGATTTTCGATCTAATAATGTTGTTCGGATAACCTGAGCGTAGTAGGTAAAAACTTTTGTCGGAGAGAGTAGTAATATTTTGGTACATGTTAAAATATAATTCCCCCACCTTTCCATATCCCTATATATTGTTGTTCCTAGTCTTATTCTAGGTCATTCCAGCAATTCATCATCATATTTCTTTCACATGGTTTTCTGGGAGGGATCTGATTGGATGGTTTTATTGTTGTTGTTACCATTTTCGCTTCCTGGGCTGCTCGGAAAACAGGTGGCCGGAAAATCTTAAGAGCACTGGCATTGGCGGCTTCCTTAGACATGTACTCAGAGGAGAAGCTCCAAAAGTGGACCTTGTTCCTGGAAAAAAAGATCTGTTCCAAAAAGACTACTTCTTCAAAAAGAACTATGTCAAAGAAATTACAATCAACTATAAAATCCTTTGAGTCTGAGTTGATAGGATTCTCTCCACTGATACACATCAGAATCCTGGCATAATCAAAAGACACTTGAAGCGCCGTTGCTTCGTACTCCAATTTTCTCTACAAAGGAGAAATTAAGACTTGTCCTAGATAAGATGATACGCTACTCAGTCACAAGATGGAATCTTGCTTCTTTTTCATAAAAGGAAATCAAACCCATAAGCAGAGCTGCGCCTAAAATCCACTGAGAGCATGCTACTCATCTTATAGATTGCATCAGATCGTAACCAAAACAATAGAATGTACCTACAAAACCAATAAATAATATTAAAAAAGAATCCCAGATAGGTCCAATATTTGTTGAACAATAATCTACATATCTTTCATTGTTGTTAACAGAAAAGTGAAAGGTGCAAGCTCAAATCTTGTAACTTGTCCATATTCCCATGCTAATGCAGGAAAAGTCTTTGAAATCTGTACAAACAAGAGCTATAACTATAATTTGGCGTCTTATCAGTTCATCATGAAAGCAAAATGAAATGCAAGCAAGACATTACAAAACATCACTAGAAAACAAAACTCACCTCCTTGTCTTGCTAAAGCTTTCACTACTTCATTTGTATTAACTGATGGAAATCCTTATTCCATTGCCTCACTAAAGGAGGATGGAGAAGTTAGATCTTCGGTGTAAGGTATTGTATGAATCGTCGAGTGAATGATGAAACGCCCATCTCCATCCTCATCACCTTCCTCATCTTCTTCCTTATCTTCACCCTCATCTCCTTTCTCATCTTCACCGCAAAATTCAATTATATCCAAGCGAGCATCGCTACGTTCTTTAAACAGATGGCTATAATCGTTAATGCATTGTCGCATCAAGTCTTCTTGGCATTTATCATATACCAGCCCAAATTTCTCATCACCAGGTAGTTCAATAAGAAGGACCCAAGATGCCTCGACTCCATATTCCATCATAACCCAATATTGTACAGTATGAAAACCTGGTGCATGCAGCCAAGTTAAGCAAAGGTACTTCCCAGCAACGATCCCCAGTGAATCAAAGTGGCCTAAAGCAAGAACTACTCCCGGAACATTGTAAAACATTTCTTTGTCCAAATCGAAAGCAATGACTTGATCCCGAAGGTACCAATGGAGTGCTCCATTCAAGAAGATCCCATGGCCATAATAATCTCCCTGATAATTAGGTACGTCCTTCCATGAATTTGTTTTCAGCGAGAAGATCTGAGTCTGAGTCTTACGCCGGTGGCTGAATGAACAGTAAGTCCAACTCCAAGATAAGAAGATCTTATAATCCTGAGAGCCCGAATCATATCCAAAACCATATGCTTCTGCAAACCCAGGGTTTGATGTATAATAATTATGTCTTGGCAATTCTCTGTAGCTACAAGTACATGGATTCCACAAAAACGAAGTGATCGTACCTCCCCTCAATATCTACAGAAACCAATCCATTGCATGATCCTATGAGTCTGACACGGTGATGCCTTCTCTTTAATGGGAAATACAATTTAACCCCATGTTCACAATCCTCCTTGACTTCACAACTATCCTTGGCGTCATGACCCTCCTCCTCCTCCTCTCTGTGCTCAAGATCTTCCTCAATATCACTCTCACACAATTTAACCACACATGACCCTCCTCTGTTTTCAAAATCATCCTCAATATCACTCTCTTCATCGTCTTCATAATCATGTTCATCGGGTTTGAAATCACATACTGACTCTTCAACAACATCCTCAAGGTTTAGAAAACGAAGACCGGAAGGCTTTGAGATTAGGAATCTCTGTGTTCTGTCACCGGAAGGTACTACAAGTTTAGATCTCAGAGTTTGGAATTTAGGACTACCCAGTATATAGTACCATTCCTTGGAAACCAGCCTGAATCGGGAGATGGACTCGATAGGTAATCTTGCGAGTATCTCCTCCACAATCACTGAAGGCAGACCATGATTCATGGCCTCCACGACTCTTCTTCGCTTGGCTTTTGTGAATCCTGACACTTTGCTCTTCATTATGCCTCTTCTAAATTCCTGTGATCATCAGCGCAAGCACTAAAACAAGAGACTGTGGGTTGCTTTTTAGAGGACTATGATACATGATGTGAGCCTAGAAAACAACAATACCCACTAATAGATCGACGAGTATCTGTACAACTAGCCTAATCAGCGTATCCTACGTGGGTTTTCTTAACCACTTCATAAGGATGAACCTGCGCTCCCAACGCTCCCAACCCCAAACCTTTCACCACCTTCAACCTCCACAACCCGCCGCCTACACACCCATGTCCCCCGGCTTACCTACTGCACCACCACCAGTTCACTGTCAATCTTCACTGACCGTCCCAAACAGAACCCAACCAGAGTCTCACTCCCGCAACAAATACACAACCCCATCCCCAAACACCAACGCATCCCAGCCTACTGCCCCTAACGTACTATCAATAAGCAGAACCTATATTTCTCCAAATGGTGCAGAAAGACAGTCCAAAACGCGGTGGAGAACAATTTAGCAATTAGTGTATATGTTGAGCATTTACCAGCTAGATGGTTACCGATGGATGTTCACCTGGTGATGTCCAAGTATGGTGAGGTTATGGATGTTTTTATCCCCAAAAAGTTGAACCGGAAGGGAGCTAGATTCGCCTTTGTGAGGTTCAAGAACAGTAATCATATTCATCGTATCATTCAAAGCATCTCCTCTATGCCCGTGGACGGCGTTAATCTCTCGGCTTCTATTGCCAAAAGCCGCCGACCATATTCTGCTTCTGGTAATAGATCATCCGGGCCTGTCATCACCACTCGCTTTCCACCCAATCGGAAGGAGAACGACCTCTCTTATGCTGAGGTCGCGAAGACCGGGAAGGTTCAAGTTCATGACCATTTTCACTCGGGAACTACTACGGCCTCTAAGATGTACATCCCTAAAGATGACTCTCGAGATTGGCTTCATCACTGCATCCTGGCTGTGCTCCACTCCCCATGCCATGTAATAAACTAAGGGAGGTCTTCTCTGATGTGGAGAATTGCAGGTTCAATATAATCCCTATTGGAGGAGTTTCTTTTCTCCTGCGCTTTCAAGATGAGAAATCGATGCTAGAGTTCTACAATGTCAAGCAGGGTAGTGTGGACCAGACTTTCAAGACCTTTAGACCCTGGAAGGAGGGAGATGCAGCATTCAATAGGCTGTGCTGGATTTTAGTCCATGGAGTTCCACCCCATGTGTGGTCAAATGAATTCTTCAAGCTCATATCTGATAAGGTTGGTGAGATGGTAGATTGGAGTATGGAGACGGGTAAAAGAAACACGTTTGATGTTGCTGAAATTTTAATCCTAACTAGCTCCATGTCTTTTATAAATCGTTCTATAACAATGAATATTGGTGAATGTTCTTGTGAAATTGGACTGATGGGGTCGCAGTATGACCAAATGGATTGGTTCTACTCGTCATCGTACCGGAGTGATGTCGGCGATGATGGAGGAGCGTCCAAAACTGTTAAGGCACTCACAGGGGTTCAGAATTGTGGTGTAAGTGGTTCCCACACTATCCAAGTACCGAGACGGGTTGGTAGTCCAAGCCAACCAATTTATTCTGTCGCCTCAACTTCAGAGGACCCATTCAACCTTCGCCCTATCATTAACCACAATAACAGCGCCCTCGAGCAGACCAAAATTTTGAATTCTACCAATTCAGTGAGATCACAAACAATTCCATCTGAATTGTCTCCCATGCCTAGCACAGATTCCAACCTGCCACATACCCCCATACCAGACATATCCTCATCACCCAAGACACCCCATCACACTCCCACCAACTCAACCCACCCAAGAGAATCTATTAATGACTACCATACCCCAATCCTCTCTCGGCCCAATATCTCAAGCCCATCTACTAGAGCCTTGGTCCCTTACCCAATATCACCATCTACCCAAAATTCTTCTTTTCAAAGCCCATCTTCATGCAAACCATATTACCGTGATATCTCTGGTTCCTCTAGTTCGCCCTGTCAAGAAAACTCCATGTCCTCGTGCTGCAATTCTTGGATATCTTATACTGCTGAGTACAACGGCTTGGCTTTCCAACGTGCCGTGGTGATGAAAGTTGCAGATATTTTGTACAACATGGATGTTAAGAAGGAGAAGAAGAAAGTAAAATTCTTATCTGCTAAGGGAAGTATTCTGTCTGAGCCAGAAAGCCTTTTACGTGTGTCAGATTCTGATCTTCGAAGGAACAACAAAAGAATCTTAGTAGAAGACGTTGAAGCTGTGCCGAACTCACCCATCCCAGTTTCTTTTAGTTCTTTGGAAGTGGCTGAGACGAATCGCATAGGGGATCTTATGGGCTGGGATAGAAGTCTTTGTGAAAGGGAGACAGAGCAACTCATCGAGAAGCTAGTGGACAAGGAAGCTTTCGAATGGGTGCAGTCTCGGGCTAGTGCTTAGCTCCTTTTCTGACCGCTTTCTATCTGTGTGAATTCCTCTTGATATGTTTAGTTATGTTTCATGGAACTGTAGAGGTATCTGCTCCTCTTCAAGGCAGACCCAGGTTCGATCACTGGTTTCTCAACACCATGTCCAGTTTCTTTTCCTTAGTGAGACAAAGTGCGTAAATGTTAACCTCCCCTTATGTCATAAAATTTGGGGACCTGGAAATATCAACTTTTGTGCTGTGAACGCTAGGGGTTTGGCAGGAGGCTTACTTATGATATGGGATTGTGATCATTTTAAGATGATGTAGAAACAGGTTTCAGATAACTGGATTATCGTTGAAGGTTTTCTTGTTAAGAAAAATATCTTGGTATCCATTTGTGTTGTATATGGAGATACACAGTTGGAGTCTCGGATACAGATGTTCTAGGATTTAGACGGGCTGAGACAGAGGTTTTCTTCACCATGGTTAGTGATCGGCGATTTTAACGAAACCTTGCAGCCATCCGATCGTAAAAGTCGTCGATTCTATCCCAGGGGTGCTGATGCTTTTACGAGATTTATAGACAGTTTAAACCTGTTGGAAATTCAGCTAAAAAACAGGAAGTTCACATGGGGAAATATGAGGAGTGCAAGCTGCATTGATCGCGCCTTCGTCCAGCCAGAGTGGTACTTATTTTTTCCATATCTATCTCTTAGCTCGGGTAGCAAAAGAGGCTCGGATCATGTTCCATTATTATTAGCTCAGTTGACCAAAGACCAGGGGCGCAGACCATTTCGTTTCATTAATGCGTGGTGGTCTCACCCTGGTTTTAATGAGATTATTGGTAGAATGTGGGATGAGGCGAAATCTCAGCTTCCCGGCAAGTTTAACTTGCTTAGAAAATTGAGTTTGATTAAAAGATTTCTGGCCACATGGAATAAGGACTCTTTTGGCAACGTGAATGCATGTATTGATAATATACAAGCTGAGATAGAGGTCCTAGATAAAGCTGCTGATGAGAGAGGTTTATCTGCAGAAGAACTGAATAAGGCCCGAGAACTGAAAACAATATTGTCCATAAAATCTAGACAATTGAAGTCTATTTGGAGACAAAAAGCCAGAGTCCAGTGGTGTAGATTGGGGGACCTAAATACTCGGTTTTTCCACATTTCAGCAGCAAACCGAGGACGTAAAAATAGATTGGAAGACATCTTGGTTGATGGCCAGGTAATTGAGGAGCCTGCGAAGATTAAAGAAGCGGCAAGTCAATACTTTGCAAGATTGTATTCTAGGGATGAATGTTCTGTTAGTAATATGCCCAAAAGCCAATCAATGGATGATTGTAGTCATGTATATACATTAAGGTTATTCCAATAAATATGATTATGAGATAATCGCTTGCACATATTTATAACCCTAGAATACTTTGTATTCTTAAAATGTCCCTAGTCGATTATTATTATGGATGAGTTGTAATAATAAATTAAGACTAGCGTATGTTGAGAATTATATGAGATATGAATTCTACATACGGGTACAAGTTAGAGAACTTGTGGACTAGACCGACCCACATAAGAACCCTACATGGAACGTTATATGATTGTCATTAGTGGTTCTTATATGTATTGTTCTTAGACCTGAGAACATCAAGGTTCCCAACATATGAGTCGTATACTTTGATATTATTCCTAGTCATCCGTAACTGGGTGGACTTAAGGGTAATCATTGGGTATATGATAAATGTGTAGTGGGTTTTTGTATGATCCAGAGGGGATTCGTCCAACTCATATAACGGGTATATTATCGGATGGTTTCTTGATAGAGTTGAACCGGAAATGCATGGCCATGCTCGGATTATGATATGGTGATATCATAGGTATTCGTTTTACGCGGTTAACTCGAGGATCAAGAAACTGAGATTGAACATATGCGAGATTGACATATTCCATGTCTCGTGTTTAATCTTGATAGTGGGACGAAGGGATGATGACATGTTCCGAGGCATATAGAATCCGTACTGATCTTGTCGTTCGGGTAGCAATGATGTGTTGCTAGACGCCGCTCTTTGCTTATAATTGTAAAATGAGAATTTACAATTATTGCCGGACGTTACAAGTGTCTACAGGGTCACATACATAGAACCGTTGATTCGAGCAGGTGGTTGAACCGGTTTGTGGTTGGACCATGGTTGGATCGTGGTTGGACCAGGGTCATTTTTGGGCTGGTTTGGTTCGCTAATTGTCAGAATTATTGAGCCAAACCTGGTGCCCAGTGATGTGTAATCCCATTAGCACTAGTGGAGACATGATTGGACAAAAGGCTAATCATGATGGCCAAGTGTGTTGGCCATTGTCTAACACTTTTGTGAGTGGGATTAGTGGGTGTGAATAATCTGATTAGTGTGTGCTCATTTTGATATAGCCATCAGATTTTTCAGACTTGATTGTGAGAGGTTTTAGTTTTGAAAAGAACACACTCACACCCATTCTTTGAGAAAGAAAGTAGAACACATCAATCACCACATAGCTCCCGGAAATCCGTAGCTAGCACCATGGTTCGGGAGTGTTCGGGTTGGAGATCGTGAGACGGTTTCCAGCTATGATCGACGGTTCGTGTGGATACCATAGAGGAGCAGGATATCCTTCTTGCTCTAGCTGATTCGGTTCTTCAGTTAGGTGAAAGATCCTAACCGTTTCAGGTATGTTCATTTTTGTTGTTCGATTTAGTTGCTTCACTTGGATCCTCCAAGGTTTCCGAGTTTTTTCACTGCACTTGATTGTCAAGTTTGCATGCCCGGATACTTACATGTTCAAGACCCTCAATTGGTTCCCTTGAGTTTCGCAGGCTGAGTGGCAGAGAAGCTGATGACCTGGAGACACCTATTTCTTTGGAAGAAGTCAAGGAATCCGTGTGGAATTGTGACAGTGGCAAAGCATCTGGACCTGATGGGTTTAATTTTTCATTTTATAAGAAATGTTGGGAGTTGGTGAAAGAGGATATTTTTGATATGGTTCGCCAGTTCGCTGAGAATAGTCGGTTACCTAAAGGGGCCAATACGGCTTTTATTACTTTAATTGCTAAGAAGTGTGGGGCAGTAAGTTTGGATGATTACAGGACCATCACTCTTGTGAATGGTCTGTATAAAATTACTTCCAAAATTCTTGCACAGAGGCTGAAAAAGGTGCTTCCCTCCCTTGTTGGCCCTCAACAAACTGGCTTTATTGAGGGGAGGTGTATCATGGATAGTGCTCTATTAGCCAATGAGGTGGTTCACTCCTTACAAAAGTCAAAATCGGAGGCTTTAGTCTGGAAGCTTGACTTTAGGAAAGCCTATGATACAGTAAACTGGGCGTATTTAATGCAAGTACTAGAGGCTATGGGCTTTGATCCCAAGTGGAGAAGTTGGAATTTTTAATGTTTATCTTCCTCCAAATTGTCAGTTCTGGTTAATGGCTCACCATCTGCGGAGTTTTCCATGGAAAGGGGACTGAAACAAGGAGACCCATTATCTCCTTTTCTTTTTGTCTTGGCTGCTGAAGGGCTTTCTTCCATTTTATCAAAAGCAGCTTCTTTACGCGAAATTCAGGGCGATCAGGTACATGACTTGACCATTTCTGTACTACAATATGCTGATGATACCATTTTGTTTTCCCCTGAAAACATTCCGAAGCTACTGAACTTGAAAAGGTGTCTTAGAATTTTTGAGGCACTTTCAGGATTATGCATAAATTTTTATAAAAGTAGCGTAATTGGGATTGGTTTGAAGCAACATGTAGTTGAGGACCTTGCTGGGAGACTTCACAGCCGAGTTGAAAATTTTTCATTTGCATATCTTGGCTTTCCTTTGGGAGCTAATATGAAGAGAATTGCTGCATGGAATCCAATGGTCGATAAATTCAAATGAAGATTGCAGTCTTGGAGAGGCAGATTCTTATCACTAGGTGGAAGGGTAACCCTCATAAAATCCGTGTTGAGTGGTCTTCCTGTATATTTCATGTCTTTATTCAGGCTCCCAGTGGCTATGGCTAAGAAGCTTACTGCCATCATGCGTAATTTTCTATGGAATGGACTGGAAGCATCAAGAAAGCTATGTTTGATCGCGTGGAGTAAGATTGCAGCTCCAAAGGAGGCAGGGGGGACGGGCATCATCGACCTCACTATAATGAATCAATGCTTATTATTTAAATGGTGGTGGCAGTTTGTCAGTCCTGTGGCTAAGATCTAGAAGGACCTGATACAAGATAAATGTGTTGAATTGTCCTCTGTTGTATGTCCTGTGTTTAATCTCCAAAAGTGTTCCCCCTGTTGGAAAGATATTGTGTTGTCTGGAACAGCTAATAGTCAGTCACGGGTCCCTTTGATGCAGGGCTCTTGCGTGAAAATTGGCTCTGGAAGCAACGCCTTTTTCTGGTTGGATGACTGGTCGGGGCGCGGCGTTTTCAAAGAATGCTTCAGTAGGCTCTACATGATATCCTTGTGCAAAGAGGATACAGTTTCTGATTGTCTCACTCCCGTGGGCTCTCAGACACTTTGGGAGTTCAGCTGGCGTAGGCAACTAAGGGATTGGGAAATCTTATTGATGGATGAAATGAGAACCATTATCAACTCTGTTCCCCTGGATCAATCCCATGATGATCATAGATGGTGGGCTCACAACCAAAGTGGTATCTACTCTGTTAAGTCAGGAAGATCATTCATTTACTCTCAGATTGGTCTATCTAACCCTCGGCCCTATATCTGGTTTTTTCTGGTCCCATTCAAAATAGATTGTTGGCTGTGGATGACCATTAATCATGGCATCCCTACCAAGGATGCCTTGTGTGAGAGGGGTATAATAACTTTAGCCGACTCCATTTTCTGCATGTGCCACTGCAATCTCGAATCTAGAGATCATTTGCTACTTCACTGCCCTGCTACATGGTTGGTTTGGTCTAAACTCTGTAGATGGTGGGGTGTGAAGTGGTGCATTGCAAGTAACCTAGAAAATTTCCTTCTTTACTGGACGTATTTGTCACCTGCAAGTTTCAGTAGAGCCTGGTGGTTCATCATCGCCCTCGCCACCCTTTGGACGATCTGGAATGAGAGAAACAAGAGGATCTTTCAGGGTACTGTTACTGATATAGAGAAGAATGTGGACTTGGCCCTGGTTCGTGCTATATTTTGGATCAAAGCCTTGCACTCTGACATTCCTTTTAATACCTCATTTATCATGTCAAATGCAGATGCACTAAAAAACTAGAAAGGTCTAAGGCGTTCATTCAAGCTACTGGGTTACTCCTAACTGTGGCTTTTGTAGTGCTGAGTAGTTTATAGCGAGGCTCTTTTGGCATTAATTTAATTGTGGTGTTTGCATGTACTTATGGCTATGCCATGCAGTGACTGCTGTATATATATTTTATCAATAAAGCAATCGTTACCATAAAAAAAAAAGCCTAATCAGCATCAGTATAGAAGACAAGAGTGAAATTTTGTTGAGGGCGTAGAAGGATACCATAATCAGTTGTACCGTGCAAGTACCGTAGGATGCGTTTAACAACAGAAAAATGTGGTTCACGGGGAGTATGCATGTATTGGGAGACCAAACCCACTGCATGAGTAATTTCGGGTCGTATAAATGAAAGATATTGTAAGCTACCAACAAGACTCTGATAAAGAGTGGGATCAGGAAGTAAATCACCTTCCACAAGAGTGAGTCGACAAAGTAAGTCTTTGGTGTATTTGCACTGAGAGAGATGTAGGCCAGAAGAGGTACGGGCAGTTTTAATGCCTAGGAAATATCGCAGGGGACCAAGATCACTCATAGCGAATTCTTGCTGCAACTTATAAATCATATGTTGAAGCATAATGGGAGAATTTCCAGTAAATAAGATGCCATCTACATAAAGTAAGAGTACCAAGTGAATATCCTGATCATGAAAAGCAAACATAGATGGGTCAGTCTTACTAGATTTAAATCCAAGAAGGATAAGAAAATCTGCAAACCGCATGTACCAGGCACAGGGAGTCTGTTTGAGACCATAGAGGGCCCGATGCAGACGCCACACATGATGAGGATGAATGAATCCATGAGGTTGTTTCATATAGACTTCTTCAGAGATAGTACCATGTAAAAAGTCACTGTTGACATCCAGTTGGTGAATGGGCCAAGAAAAGGTAGTAGCCAAACTAAGTACAGTACAAATAGTGGTTGGCTTAACCACAGGACTAAATGTCTCTGTAAAGTCAATGTCGGGTTGTTGCTTGAAATCTTGTGCAACAAGGCGAGCCTTGTAACGGGCTAGAGAACCATCAACAATATACTTCACTCGATATACCCATTTGCAACCAATAAGAATTTGTTGTGGCGACAAGGGCACAAGATCCCATGTGAGATTGTGGAGCAAGACATTATAATCCTCACTCATAGTAGTTTGCCATTCAGGATAATGCGAGGCATCAGTGTAAAAAGTAGGTTCGGGAGAAGTTGAAATAGTGGCCATGAGATTTAGTCTTTCTACAGGCTTGGGGATATCCAGTTGGGCTCTAGTTGTCATTTTATGATGATTGTGTGGGAGAGGGGGAAGAGTAGGTGAAGTAGGTGGGGTAGGGTCTCTAGATGAAGTAGGTGAAGTTGATGAGAGAGGGCCACTAGGGGAAGTAGGTGTAGAAGTAGAAAAGGGTGGAAGTTGAAGTAAGGTTAATGATAGTGAGGTGATAGATGGTTTAGGTGGGGATCGAGTGGGAATAACCATAACAAGGGTAATAAAATTGCCGAAAGGAGGGGAAGAAACATGAGATGTAGGAGGATGCAGAGAGGAAGCACGAGCAGGGAAAATATTCTCATGATAGGTAATATGACGAGATAGTATCACTCTGGAGGAAAAGGAATCGAGACATTTATAGCCTTTATGACCATATGTAAAACCAAGAAAAATACATGGAGTTGAACGAGGAGACAGTTTGTGAGGAGATGTTGAAGAGAGATTAGGATACATAAACAACCAAATATACGAATGTGATCATAGATGGGTGGTGTGCCATATAAAAGTATATATGGGATATGAAAATCCAAGTGAGATATAGGTAAACGATTGATTATATACACAACAAAGAAAAGAGCCTTTCCCCATTAATGTTGTGAAAGACCTGCTTGAGAGAGTAATACACGAGTGACATCAATCAAGTGATGGTGCTTCCTTTCAGCAAAACCATTTTGTTGCGGAGTATGAGGACATGGTATTCGATGCAAGATACCATGATGATGAAGATATTCCTGAAAACTATGATTAACAAATTCACCGCCACCATCAGTTTCAAAATTTTTATTTTAGTGTTGAACTGATTTTCGACGAAAACTGCAAAAGCAGTGAAATGTCGAAACACCTCACTTTTATTTTTCATTGGAAAAATCCATGAGTATTTAGTGTAATCATCTAAAAACGAAACATAATGACGTAAACCGGTATGAGATGGAATGGGAGATTACCACGCAACACTAAAATTAATTCAAACACCTGGTGTTTTTGGCCTGTCAGAGAATAAGAGAAAGAGATTTTATGATGTTTACCAAATTCGCATGCTACACAGAAGGCTAAATCAAGACATGTACAAAATTATTATGGAATAAAAAGGATAAGATTTTGTTGTTTGTGTGAACAAGATGTTGATGCTTGCTTGGACAACAGGAAAGCAGCAAGAGCAGGATACTTATTTAAAGAGCCAACAAAAGCATCACTGGAATAAATGGGATAGAGAGGACCATCACTTATAGAGCAAAAACGTACCCGTTGTGTCTTCGGATACTTCAAACAAAAACTATGATCAGTAAATTCTGGAACACAATTATTTTCACGATAAAATTGACGAACAGATAAAAGATTTTTGGTTAAGAAAGGAACATATAAAACTTTATCTAAAGAAAAGACATGAGTGAGAGCGTGCAATTATGAAGTACCAACAACAAAAATGGATAATAAGATACCATCACCCACACTCACCATTGTAACTTAGCTAAAAGATATCAGCTGTAACCCCTCTATGTCTATAAATAGGGGGAAGGCTCTAGGAAGAGGGCATAGCAAATTGTACCTCATAACACAATTTCCATAATACATTGGTATTTCTCATATCAGGTTGTGAGTAGAAAAAACAGGGGATCACCATCTATTTCCTGCACCTACTCCTTCGAGTCATCCTTGATGCATCCTCTTTGCAATTACGTCAGCTCTGCCACTAAATTCCACTTCAGTGCCCATCTTGCGCTTTTTAAGTGACAGTCTTATTGACTCATGAAATTACGTGAAATCAAATGCAGGCAATTCAAGAGACTATAAAAATATCTAACTTCTTTTAAAAAAGGAAAAACCCCTCCTTGTCAATATATAAGTAATGAAAATTCTGATATCGTTTGACTAAAGGAGGATGGAGAAGTTATATCTTGGGTGTAAGGTATGGTATTAAACGTGGCGTGGACGATGAAACTCTCTCCCCTTCCTCATCTTTAACATTACAAATCAATTAAGTCGAGATGAGCCCAAAAACGTTGTTCACACACATGCCCATGATCGTTCATGAAGCGTCGTCGCATCAAGTCAACATTGAATTTATAATATATCGGCCCATTTTGCTCATCAACAGGTAGATCAACAAGTCGGACCCAAGAAGCCTGGACGCCATATTCCATCATGACCCAATATTACACACACGATGAAAACCTGGTGGAAGGAGCCAAGTTACGCAAAAAATAATGATGTACTGGCGTGGGAACCTAGTAAAACTTCTCCTTCTCTTAATCAAAAGCAATGACTTGTCCGTCACCATCGAACCAATTTAGTGCTCCATTCAGCGACAACCCGTCCCCAGCAAGAGCATTTGCATCCCGATCATAGTTACGTATCTTCTTCCAAGAATTTGTTTTCAGCGAGAATAACTGAGTCTTCCATTTCCGAACTTTCGAAGAATCTCTCCACCAATGTGGTCGTGCCGGAGTGGTTATCGGGCATGACTAGAAATCATGTGGGCTTTGCCCGCGCAGGTTCGAATCCTGTCGACCACGCCCTCTTTACGTTTTCGTTTGTTTCCCCAGTTTATTTTTATAAAACCTATCTAAGGTTTTTGATGCTAAATTTATATTGAATCTTAATACATATATGTTTAGGTCGGAAGACTTAAGACTTAAGAATGACGGTTTAAGGAAGTGTTTCGATATGATATATAGTTGTACTGTACCTCTATACAACCTATATATATATGTAGCCCTTTTCCAAGTTCTAATCGCCGGAATTTTTCAGTCAAGCCAATATAGCACTTTGAAATTCTAGAGCTCTGCACTGAAACCTTATAAAAACTCTCCTCTTGTAGTGGGTCTATATACTGAATGTTTAAACCAGAAAACAAAATAAAATTACTAGCTTCAATATTTGACTGTTTCATTTTCGATCTGATAATGTTGTTCGGATAACCTGAGCGTAGTAGCAACTTCTTTCCTGTCAGAGAGAGTAGTAATATATAATTCCCCACCTTTCGATATCTCCATATATTGTTGTTCCTAGTCTTATTCTAGGTAATTCCAGCAATTCATCATCATATTTCTTTCACATGGTTTTTGGGAGGCTACCTGGAATTTTAGGGGAGGTTTTTGTGAGAAATGGGAGGGATCTGATTGGATGGTTTTAAAAAGATATGGTGGCTGTGGAATTCAAAACTCGTGCAAGTCCCTTTATTGTTGTTGTTACAATTTGGGCTTCCTGGGCTGCTCGGAAAACAGGGGTCGGAAGATCTTTTAAAGAGCACTGACATTGGCGGCTTCCTTAGACATGTAGTCAGAGGAAAAACTAGGGGTGAGCATATTTACCGACCCGAACCAACCGAACCGATACCGACGGTATCGGCTCGAAAAATTAGAGATTTTAGAGCCACCTCCTTCGTCTATACCGTACCGTTACCTGAGATGAATTTGGTCGGTTGGGTAATGTCTGTACCGTCGGTTCTCGGTACAGGCCGATACCGACAAAGCCCAACACACATCCTATCTTAAATCACCCAACCCAACCCAACCTATTCCTAAGGCAAGCCCAAAACTTGTTAAACCCAACCAAAAATCACTAACCTAATTAATCTCTCTCACTTTCACTCACGTGGCAAAGGCACGCAGCCCTCTCTTCTTCTTTCTTCTTCCCTGTGCAGCCCCCTCTCATGGCGAACCAACCCCCTTCATCCCTCCCTCATCATCTTCTTTTTTTTTGAACAGCCCTCATCATCTTCTTTATACCTCTGTTTGGTCTTCTCCCTCTTTTCACGCCGCTCCACGTACCTCTCATGTTGTTCCGCCGCCTTGTCTCTTCCCTTAGCCCCATCTCGCGTTTTCTTCCTCTTCTTCTTCAATGGTTCATCCTTGGACTGTGGCTGTTGCAGTGAACAAGAGCTATGGCAAAGTGTTAGGTTTGATTTTTTGGTTTATCTGGTGTGTTTTAGTTGGTTGATTTTTTAATTTTTTTGGATTTGACGGTAACGATTTTGGGTGGGTTTTGATGAAGTTTGAACATATGGGGTAAGAGACGAATTAGTAACAATAAATTGTTGAAACGAATTGATTTGTATGAAGAGATATGTACTGTGTGATGATTCAACTTCTTCCCTTCATTTTTTTTCCTCTTTTTCCAGAATTCTTCCCTTTGTTTTTTTTGTTAAGAAAGGAGATTTGGGTCTAAAGTTGCAGTAGTCGGTAGGTAAGCATACCGACCGAACCGACGTCGGTATATGTCGGTATCATACCGATCGGCATCAAGTAGAAATTGGCACGGTATCGGTCGGCATAGAAGCTCCTCGAAAAAGTCATACCGATCCCAAAATCGGTACGGTATATACCGTACCGATGTTTTGCTCAGCCCTAGGAAAAACTCCAAAAGTGGACCTTGTTCATGAAAAAAAAGATTATCTGTTCCAAACAGACTAATTCAGTAATTCTTCAAAAAAGATTATATGTTCCAAAAAGACTAATTCTTCAAAGAAATTCCAATAAACTAAAATCCTTTTGCCTCTGGTTGATAGGATTCTCTCCACTGGTACCTATCAGAATCCTGGTACAACCAAAAGACTCTTCAAGTGCCATTTCTGAAACGCCCCGACCCGTATTTACCGAACATAGTAAACACGTGTCGGAACTGTAACGACCCGACCAAACAAAGCCCAGCATACAGTGTATACAACAGATACTCTGGCTCAACAGCCCAAAATATAAACATCAGAAATCTGACCCTTCGGCCCAACGTAAAAACCGTCATCCAAACTCAGGAACATCAATAACATCACAACCGGCCCAAGGCCCAACAATAACAATAATCAGCACATCGGAAGACTTTTAAAACTCACAAAGACACTGTATGCGACACTGATGCAAACTAATGGATCCGAGTCCTGTCCAAGGGATAACGCCGCAGCCTGTCTGGAATGCATCACACCTGAACCACAAATAACTCAACCTACAGGATGAAAGCCCACAGGTGAGGGGTGAGTCCGAAGTGCCCACCAACCATGGATAGACAATCAATATGCAACACTATAAATTACTCAAGGTTGAAAACAGGCATAACAGCCAAACACACCAATCCAAAAGACTCGACCCAAAACTGGTCCAAGACCAAAAAGACTTAAACAAAAATCCAATTTCCAATTTTAACTTTCTGGGCCCCGTCACGGATAAGCTAGGGGTCAGACCTGGTTCTCAATATATTTCGGGTGCCAGATCAAAACCAATAGAGCCCAGGGATCGACATCCCAAAATAGTAACCCAGGGATAGACATCCCAAATATAATCACGGGATAGACATCCCAAGCATAGACATGCTTATCACAAGTAACCCAGATCATGGCCATCACAAAACAGTCTTAAACCATCGAGTCGTACCACTACTTACCACGTGACAATTATATCATCATCATCCAAAACCAAATCTCAGGGATCAACATCCCTAACCAAAACACCGGGATAGACATCCCAATCTAAAACCAAGGATCGACATCCTTATCACATTTTATTATTTAATCTATTATTCTTTATACCAAAAAGACACAGAGATAAACATCCAAAACTTAATACACGGGGATAAACTGTAACAGCCCGGGTAAAATTTGGATTTTTACCGGGACTGTTAAAGTCGTTATACAATGATTTACCGAATGAATTAATCTTGGGTAATTAATTCAAGGTAAACCGGGAGTTGTTTTTCGAAACCGAGAGTTTTCCTGCGCTCGGGAGTGTCTTTCTAACTAACCGAGCATCGGTTTTCAGTTCCGAGGGTTGGGCAATGCTCGGGAGAATTAAACGGATTTTCCGAGCCCAAGTCGTAATTTTTGGACTCGGGACCGGAAATTACGGTTATGCCCGTCCTCTCCCTTTTCTTCTTTTCTTTTCCCTCTTTTCTCTTTTCTCTTTTTCTTTCCCTTCTCCTTCCCCTTTTCCTTCAGCTGCCGGCCTACCTTTCTTTTTTTTTGTTTTCTTCTTTCTCGTGAACTGCCGGCCCCTCCCCTCACTTTCAATCTTTTCTTCTTTTCTTCCTTGTCTTCTTCCTCCCTTCCTCCTCCTTATCTTCTCTTCTCCTTCACCCGCTTCCTCACTCCCCTGTAACCCTCCCTCTTGCCTTCCTCCCTTTTCCAGAGCCATCTCTGCCAACCCTTCCCTCTCCATTTCTTCCTCTTCTCCTTCCTTGAGCCGCCGGACCCGAGACCACCCCCATCTCCCTTCTCTTCTTCCTCTCCCCTGCCACCACCTGCATCCCCTCTCTTCCTCTGTCCTTCCTTCCCTCACCACCGCCGGACACACCACCATCTCTTCCTCCTCTTCGCCACAGCCACCGACGCGACTGTAGCCGTCGGCCTCCACTGCCGCTCCTCCCTGATGTCACCAAACCCGGCCGCGCTGCCGACCAGACGAGGAGGGTCGTCGAATCCTCCAGGACCTGCTGCTGCCGACAGCCGCTCGTCGCTGCCTCCTCTGCGTGGCTGTGTCGGTAAGACCCGACGGCACCCGACGGCGCCCTCCCCCTCTTTTTCCTACAATCTCCTTCTCTTCCCTTTAATCTATCTCCGGCAGTTGCTAATCTGGTACTAGTTTTTTGTGCTTTTGGTTGTGGGTCTGTCTGGTTGCAACCGGGTGTGGATTTTGGGCATTTCACTATCGGTTGTTTTGGTTGGTGGATGGTTGGCCTTTTTGCTGCTGTGGGCATGGTGTTGGTTGTTGGTTGCTCAATTCGGAGCGTGCTGCTGTGACGGTGGGTGCAAAACGTTTGGGCTAATTGTTATGACTTTGTCAATGGTGGGTCGGGATGCTACGGCCGGAATTGATGTTGTGTTGGTGTTACTGTGTGCTTTGGGTGTTTTGAATGCGTGGTGAACAGTAACGGAGACATGGGCTGGATTGAGGACTTCTGCGTGAACAGTAACAGCCGGATTCCGGCGAGCCTCCGGTGTCCTGGGAATTTTCCGACGAACTCGGAAATGGAATTTGCTAAAACCCGAGCCTACGACCATATGCATCATTAAACGAAACCCGAGCAACGTTAATGAATCCGGACTCTTAATTGTTTTAATTAAAATAAAGATTTAATTTAATTAATCAAATACTAACCTTTAATTGGTAAATACAAAACATTAAACTACAAATTAAAATAAAAACCTAATAATTTTTCCGGATATCATAAATTTAAGGCCAAATAAATTAAATATGAACCTGTCAATTATTAATTTCCGGTCAATATGAATAAATGATGATTTAGTTGTCAAATCTAAGCTTAAAAATATAAATATGATTATCTATGAATTATAAACATATATGTATAAATGACTATATATATATATAACCTACTAAATTTATGTTTAGCTAAATAATGAAGTTACAACTTGATTTATCACATAAATATATATATGGTTAAGTAGGAAATATCTACTATATATGCATAAATATGGTCACACTAGATATACGTTTAATCTAGTATTGATTTATGTGTAAATATACGTGTATATATATATGTATTTTAATATGTTTATGTTTTCCCTTATCGACAAAGGGCTAAAGGGCCGGGATATCAGCTCGGAGCTCGGTTTCGGTTTTCAACTTAAAGAACGAGTATGACTGGTATATCGATTAAAGAGGCTAATTTCATATTAAAGAAAAACATGGAAATAATAGGAATTAGACTTGGTATAAGACAAGCCGTGTAACAATTTCTAAAACCGGCATCATGCATAATCATCCATATTTGTGCATTATAAGTGATTATTGTGTTCCTATATATACATATAGGGTATCGGGATTTGACTGGATAGCAGTTTCAGAGACACATCAGGTGAGGATGGATAAACCTTGATATGTGCCCGTGATGCTGTGTGTGTATTTTTTGTTGTTTGTGTATTTTTGTTGTTTGATTGATCTGCTGGAATAATTGTTGACTGTTACTTGATTGCTATGATATTATTGATGTTGTTGTAGAATCGTGTCAGACCTGTGTATGTTGTGTTGGAAATATTGTTGAACTGTTAGTTGAAAATAATTGGTGATATGAGATTGTTGATTGAATGAGATTGTGGATTAATCTGAGGAAATTGGAAAATTGGATAACCGAGGAAAGAGTAATGGATTTGGACTGTATTTGAGATGATATAATTGTGTGAACCTTTCATCACCATGCTGATCTACCAATCTCTGATCAAGACACCACAGTACCGGCCACCCAACCAACTAACCCCACAACTGGGGCCTAAACACTATAACCCTACAACTAGGGCCTAAACACTATAACCCTACAACTAGGGCCTAAACACTATAACCCTACAACTACCCGGATTTGTGATATGGGGATGTTGATCTCGGATTGTGGTTGGGCCTGGCATCCAAAATTAGTTAATAACCAGGTACGACCCTAGCTTGTCCAGTGACGGGGCCCAGAAGATAAAATTGGTAATAAAAATTAATAAGCATTCTTTTGTTCTTGGCTTTGATATGATTTAGTGAGATTCCTCTGTCGTGGTGTTTGTTGTTGGATTCCTCTGTTTTGTTGTATGTGTTAGGTTCTTCTGTTTTGATGGTTGTAATACTTCGAAAGTATTACGGTTGATTATATATCTCTGTTTATCTTTCGTCGGTGAGCGCTTTGGACTCACCCCTCGCCTGCGGGGTTTCATCCCGTAGGATGAGTTGTTTGTAGTGCAGGAACGTACAGGGCAAGCTGATGCGTACCCTCGGACAGGGCTCGGATCCATTAGTTGCATTGGGCTTTGCATGTGTTGTCATGTGAGTTATAAGTCTTCCGCTGTGCATATTGTTAAGTCTTTTGCTGTGCATATGTTGTATTTTGGCCATTGGGCCGGATGGTTATTGTTGTTGATGTCCCCGGGGTTCGGGTGACGAGTTCCATGTTGGGCCGAAGGGCCGGTTTTCAGTTTTGATATTGGGCTGTTGGCCAGATTATTGTTTTATACACTGTATGATCGGGCTTGTTTGGGTTGGGTCGTCACAGTTCCGACACGTGTTTACTGTGTACAGTAAATACGGGTCGGGGCGCTTCATAAACATCCCAAAATCAAATCATGGGCATAAACATCCCAAAATCAATCAAGGCACTGGGATAAACATCCCGAATCAAACCACAACAAATGCAACACTCAACAGTGCAACAATCATCAAACACAACAACAGAGTAATATAGGCACATATCGAAGGAAATCCATCCTTACCTTAGCTGATTACTCAACTCTGAAGACAATGACCGGTCCAAAGCCGGCTCCTCGGGAAACTACCCGATATCAAAACCTATACAACAAAACAACATGCTCATATAAATGCACATAATCGGTATGTCATGATGCTAATACTGTAAATCAACTTCCCGGTAAAACATCTCGATTATATTATCATAAAACTATCCTTTTATCGTATTTAAACCTTTTTCCGAAAATAATATATCGTACGTATATCCAAATATTTTTCCGGTACAATACTTTAAATAAATCTCTTTTCAAAATAATTTTCATAAAAATAATTATACTTTTCCCAAAATATAAACACCATAATTTTTTTCTAGAAATTATAACATATAATTTTCCAAGATATTTCCGTAAAACTATTTACCATAATATAATTACCAAATATTGTTATTATTATTCAAAATAAAAATATATAAAATAATCGTATACTATGTATATTTTTTACCAGAAAACATATACTCATAAAGCTTATTCTGAAAATAAATACAAATTAATAAATAGGTACTTTTATTTTCTAAAAACAAATTACTTTCCAAACAATTATATATCCACATAATTGTATATATTTTAGAAATATTACTTATATATATTTTTCAGAAAATATATCCCTTTTATTATTTTTTTTAATCTTCCCAAGTTTACTATATATTTATATTTTTTAGAAATATATAATCCATATATATATATATACCTATGTGTTTTTTTTTTTAACCTTAACCAGACTGGACCAAACGAAGCAGCCCATCGGATCAACCTGCAGGCTTAGGCGTGGAGGCCCATGCCAGGGCATGAGGCACAAGCCCACGCCAAGGCCAGGCCCGCACCAGCCCATACCCAGCTGACCCGTTGGAGAAACGGGTCACACACCTTCAGGATCCGAACTCAGTGGCAATGTCGACGGCGTGACGCGATGGGATCGAGGCGGCGGTGTAGACATCGCGAGCAAGGGCGACGGTGAGGCGCGAGGTAAAGGCGACGGCTGCTCGGCGAGGCAGTGCGAGAGGAAGACCAGTGGCGGTGGAACGGCCCGTCTACCTGACCCGTTTCAGCTGTGGGTTCCTTGCCGTTGACGGCGCGTCGGACGGCAGAGGCGGATGGTAGAGGTGTCGTCCGGTCGGCTACATCGTGGGGGAGGCGCCGGTGTGGGCGGTGGTGTGCACGGCGGCGCGGAGGAGTTCCGCGTGAACAGTACCCGGGGTGGAGGAAGAAGGTGACGAGGTGCAGGTGATGATGTGGCGGATCGTGGTTGGTGGTGGTGATGATGTGGAAGGTGGTGATTGGTTATTGGTTTTGTGTTATGTGTGTTGTTTTGGTTTCTCTTCTCCTTTTTTTTTTTCTGCTTTTGGTTGCACTCATGGTGTTTGCAGGAAACAAGGAAACGAACTGGGTTTTGGGTATTTGCAAAGAAGGGAAGAAGAAAGATACTAGGTTTGTAAGAAGAAAGAAGAACAGAGATATGGTGTGTACTGGGGAGGCAGATGAAGGCACAGGTAAGGCAGGCATGCAACACTGGTTAAGCACGAGCAGGAAACTGGTAAAGCACGGGCGTCACAGGAAGAGGCGGCGCAGACTCAATCATGCAGGTAAGTCAACTACCACCCCGACCAGAAAATAACTGATGTACCCACTTAATTATTTTCCGGTGTGATTTTTCTGTGGATTCCGGGACCCGAAAAATACCAACTTTGGTCCGAAAAATCCACGGAAAAATCCCGAGCGCGGAAAAAACCTCGGTTTCGAAAAACGATGCCCGATTTACCTTGAATTAATTACCCAAGATTAATTTCAAAGGTAAATCACTCTATAACGACTTTTACAGTCCCGGTAAAAATTCAAATTTTTACCCGGACTGTTACAGTTTCTGCCTACTCCAACTCTTATAGAAAGGAGAAATTAACACTTGTCCTAGATAAGATGATACACTACTAATTTTTACCCGGACTGTTACAGTTTCTGCCTACTCCAACTCTTATAGAAAGGAGAAATTAACACTTGTCCTAGATAAGATGATACACTACTCAGTGACCTGATGGAATCTTGCTTCTTTTTGAGAAAAGGAAATCAAGCCCATATGCATAGCTGCGACTAAAATCCACTGTGAGCATGCTACTCATCTTATAGATTGCATCGGATCGTAACCAAAACAACAGAATGTAGCTACAACACCAATAAATAATATTAAAAAAATCCCAGACAGGTCCAATATTTGTTGAACAATAATCCACATATCTTTCATAGTTGTTAACAGAAAAATGGAAGGTGCAAGCTCAAATCTTGCAACTTGTCCATATTCCCATGCTAATGCAGGAAAAGTCTTTGAATTCTGAACAAAGAAGCGCTACAACTTTAATATGGCGTCTTATCAGTTCATCATGAAAGCGAAGTGAAATGCAACCAAGATATTACAAAACATCGACTTGAAAAACAAAACTCACCTCCTTGTCTCGCTAAAGCTTTCACTACTTCATTTGTATTAACTGATGGAAATCCTTATTCCATTGCCTCACTAAAGGAGGATGGAGAGGTTAGATCTTCGGTGTAAGGTATTGTATGAATCGTCGAGTGAATGATGAAACGCCCATCTCCATCCTCATCACCTTCCTCATCTTCTTCCTTATCTTCACCCTCATCTCCTTTCTCATCTTCACCGCAAAATTCAATTATATCCAAGCGAGCATCGCTACGTTCTTTAAACAGATGGCTATAATCGTTAATGCATTGTCGCATCAAGTCTTCTTGGCATTTATCATATACCAGCCCAAATTTCTCATCACCAGGTAGTTCAATAAGAAGGACCCAAGATGCCTCGACACCATATTCCATCATAACCCAATATTGTACAGTATGAAAACCTGGTGCATGCAGCCAAGTTAAGCAAAGGTACTTCCCAGCAACGATCCCCAGTGAATCAAAGTGGCCTAAAGCAAGAACTACTCCCGGAACATTGTAAAACATTTCTTTGTCCAAATCGAAAGCAATGACTTGATCCCGAAGGTACCAATGGAGTGCTCCATTCAAGAAGATCCCATGGCCATAATAATCTCCCTGATAATTAAGTACGTCCTTCCATGAATTTGTTTTCAGCGAGAAGATCTGAGTCTGAGTCTTACGCCGGTGGCTGAATGAACAGTAAGTCCAACTCCAAGATAAGAAGATCTTATAATCTTGAGAGCCCGAAATCATATCCAAAACCATATGCTTCTGCAAACCCAGGGTTTGATGTATAATAATTATGTCTTGGCAATTCTCTGTAGCTACAAGTACATGGATTCCACAAAACGAAGTGCTCGTACCTCCCCTCAATATCTACACAAACCAATCCATTGCATGATCCTATGAGCCTGACACGGTGATGCCTTCTCTTTAATGGGAAATACAATTTAACCCCATGTTCACAATCCTCCTCCTCTCTGTGTTCAAAATCATCCTCAATATCACTCTCTTCGTCGACTTCATAATCATTTTCAACGGAATTGAAATCACATACTGACTCTTCAACAACACCCTGGAGGTTTAGGAAACGAAGACCGGAAGGCTTTGAGATTAGGAATCTTTGGGTTCTGTCACCGGAAGGTAGTACAAGTTTAGATCTCAGATTTTGGAATTTAGGACTACCCAGTATAGAGTACCATTCCTTGGAAATCGGCCTGAATCGAGAGATGAACTCGATAGGTAATCTTGCGAGTATCTCCTCCACAATCACTGAAGGCAGACCATGATTCATGGCCTCCACGACTCTTCTTCGCTTGGCTTTTGTGAATCCTGACACTTTGCTCTTCATTATGCCTCCTCTAAATTCCTGTGATCATCAGCGCAAGCTAAACAAACAAAAAGAATTCAACTTTAAAACTCTAATATCAGCAAAAAGGAAAACCCGTAAGAGATTATTGAAGCCACATATGTGTCGTTTGATGTTAAGAACTTCGTCTGGTACTTAGTAGAAATTAGAAAGAGAAAGGGAAGAACATAAAGAGAGTCAAGGAGAGAAGGGAGCAAAAGAGAAACTGAAATTGTTCTTGAAGAGATTCAAAACCTGAATGCACAACCGCTGCTCACACGGTTATATTAACCCCGTTACAAACTAGCCAATATTAACGCGCGTGGCCCTTCCTCCCGCCACCAAAAAAAATACTTTAGATAACGGGATAAATAATAAATAGGTGCGCCGTCCATATTCAGGAAACAAAAAATAAATAAATAATAAACTATTTATGTAACCTGATCCGGTGGAGGGATTCAATTGGGGTCAACAGGGGAATTTATAGGGGTCAATAGGGAGATTGAACGGTGACATCGATCGGAAGTGATAGAAGACCCAACAAGAATTGATGTTGGAATCAGGTTTAGTTTCTTTGTTAATTTGTTGTAAACTTTTTGATAATGGTTTGTTGTAATTTTTTTGATAATGGTTTGTTGTAAATTAAGGGGATAGAAATTTCTATCTTGCTGTATGGTACGATGTCATTTGGCGCACTGATCTGACAAAAAAAGGGATCCTATCAACTCGGTAAACCCGTGCCTAGGTTTGTACCTAAAAACCTAGAAAATCTCCACTAAACCTACCAGGTCTTTGGTCCTCAAGACTCTGAGGATTTTTGGACCGGCTCGCTTTCTGGGTCCAGGTACCCCGGTTGAACCGATAAAAAAAGATAATGCTACTATAATTATCTTATAGATCATACCAAAATCTAACGTATGGAAAATAATAGTACCAATTAAAATCAAAATATGGGCAAAAATAAAATAAAATCAAAATAATATTGAAAATTGAAACTCCTAACTAGTTGAATAATACAATCCAATCTATGCTTTCGGAAAAAGAAGAAGAAGAAGTAGGTGGATGCACAGTTATCTTTGTCTCTCTTTTCATCCCTTCTGCTGGCGGCAACTAATTAAGTAAATGCAGGGAAGAAAAATAAGGTGAGTTAGTAGTAGTATTGAAAACGGGTTATTATTGAAAGTGAAATGGCATTGCAAGCAGAATATGGTAAAACATCAACTTGAAAAAACAGAACTCACCTCTCTATCAGATTAAAGCTTTCACTCCTCAACTATACAAACAGATGGAAATCCCTTTACTTCACTCTCTTTCTGAACAAGTATGGAGAAGTTACATCTTCTGTGTAGAGTATGGTATCAAACCTTTCATGAGTAACACTACCAATTTCTAGCCATATTTCCATGAATGAATCAGATGGAGAGTGGATGGAAATCACAGATTTCCATCCAACTTCCATTCAACAAGGTAAATGGAAAAACCCTTCATGGAAATTAAACATTAGATAGAAAATGGATGGAAAACGTGCGATGGAAATGTTGGATGGAAAAGAGATAGAAACTATGTTGGTTGGTCCCACAAAAATCACGCGTATAAAAGTTTCTTTTTGAAACGGCGGGAATATAAAATTTAGCTCTGCACTCGCAATACCAAAATTTGGAGTGAATGGCATTATACCCCCTCCCCGAAGCCAAATCGAAGCTATTATTTTTAATTAAAATAATTTTTAATTAGAACAATTATCTTCCACACAATTATTTTTGGAGAAATATTGACGGCAGTAAATATCTCAAATTTTATGGATGAATAATCAATTTACACTTTACAAGGCTTACTTATTTACAATGGAGATTGAAAAACAATCTGCCAACCAAAAATACCTTACAACGGAAATAATGTCTTAAACTTTGTTCATGTATAATGAATTTACACTTTACAAGAAAGTAGAATTACAAATGCAAAAGCACCTATACATCACTGCTAATCGAAATTGAAAATCTACGGATGAAAAAGGAATACACAAAGAACAACAATCTGCGAACAAACTATATCCAGATCCAAGCTTGGAGATCTGCAAACAACCGCAAATAGAAGTTATAGAATGATAAAACAAAATGAACAATCAACAAACAACAGAGTCAACAAAGGAAAAGAAGCTCGCCGGAACATACCCACATCAGATCTGTGCCTGCTGAAGAGAGATCTAGACTCCAATAACACGGATCTACACAGATCTGCCTTCTACTAGACAAAACAACAAAAAAGAAAAACGGAGTTACAAGCCTCAGTTTTTCACCAAACAAAAAAAACACGAGGGAGAAGATGAACAGAAAGAGAAAGGACATGGAAGAGAGCATCCACTTCCCGGTGTGTGTGAGAGCGTGGCAGCGACGGAAGATCTGGCAGAGTAGCCGCACCTTCTCGGTTACAGCTGCAGGAAGATCTCAGGGAGAAGAATAAGAAGGTATGCTCGAGGTGTGGAAGGAAAGGTAGGTCAGGGCGTGGTGGCGGCGGACTAGTGTGTATGTGGTTAGGGTTTGTGAGGAGAGAAGAGGGAAAGTTGTGAGAGGGAGAGAGAAGGCTCGGGTGAGTAGCGGCTGGGAGGAAATAAGAATGAGGGAGGGAGAGAAGAAAATAAGGTTTTATACCTGGGTTCTTGGGTAGGGTTTGCAACCCTTGTCAACCGAGGGTTCAACGCACCTCATCCTTTGTCAGAACGCAACACTTTGTGTGTTTTGTACTGTAACTTCGCCTAAACGACGCCATATTAATGCAAACGGCGCCAATCCTTGTGTTCCAGACATAGAGAACTCTCCCCAAAATTATTTCAAAACCTTTTCACAAAACATTTAATTCTTGATAAAATCATTTAAAAAATCATAGAAAATTTCAGAAATCAAACTTTAAAAAATTAAATAATTTTCTTTTATATAATTATAGGGTAAATTATTTTATAAGAAAAGTTTTATATTGCACTAAAATTTAAATACCCTCAAAGAAAATTTTCAAATAAATTTCCATGTATAGCAACTTTGAAAATATTTTTGTTTTTTATTTTTTTGGGGTCTTTCCTCACTAATGCCGTTGCAAAGCTCACTTTCCCTCCGAATTTTATTCCCGACCAAATCGTTACAAAACTATTAGTGTACTCAAATAAAAATTATTATCAAAAGTTCAAATAAAAAAAAATAGGTCACAAGTTGTTTTATCTTCATAAGATAGATACTCTAAATTTTTTATTTATGTATTTGATTTTTTTGTCCTTCTAGTGAAAATTATAAATATATTTACATGTAGCCTCTTTGAAGAGAAAGAAGTACATGACTAAGTAATGCATAATGTTTTAGAAGTATATAAGGTAACTACATAAGTATTTGTGGGTGTGTTAAAGGGTCTATTATTACCATTTGCCTATATATTTTGTTTTGTTGGTCATTTCTCCACTTTATTAATCGTATTAAATTTATCCACATCATACGTATACATATTATACATATTATTGAGTCACGATATCTTAAGCCAAACTATATGAAATGATAAATATTATTATTAAATCAAAATTAAATGAAACATAGATATCAATATGCCAATTTGTCTATTGTCTCAATTCGAAAATATGTTGAATAATGATGCCAACTATGTTTAAGATGCACATCAAATCATAATATCATTAAACTTTTTAAAAGATACACAATACAATATAAAGGTTGTATTGAGGCGATGTTGCATCTATTTTTCATTAGGTGATGTATTTGAGGCGTGGAAGTCATCTCTTTGATGACTTTCCTCACCTGGTTGTTTCAGTATCAATAAAGGTTTCTTATCATCAAAAAGAAAAAGTCAATCTGTTTAAGATATATTTCTTTAAGCCTCTTCAAACCTTCATATGATAAAATTTTTATTTTAACCATCTATATTATGATTTCAACTATAATAACATATTTAATTATCAAAAAAATTTGAAAATACTAATATTCATATAATGGCTTGTTAATTAAATTAATTCATTAGTTAAAATAAATCAATAACTAAATAAAATATTATTATAAGTCTTGAATGAGGTAGTATACCTCGTTTTTTAAAGCCATATAATAAATAGTTTTTTTAATGGATGTTTCAAGTGACATCAAAGTGCGTCAAAAAGAAAAATATGATTGATATATAAAAAATCAAAGCGTGTACTTAAATAGCAATATAAAAGTATGTAGTCAACTTTTTTATCATGTTGTTATAAATTAGTTTTCTTAAAGATGCCAAATCAAATAAGATAACATTCAGTCAAGTATTAGGAACATTGCAATGCAATACCTTAAGATTTTGGATTACCAGTATTTTAGTACATGAGTAAGATTTAAGACACAAATTGTTGTGACCTTCATGGAATGTCTTTAGATATACCTAATATTGAATGAATTCCTTAATAAAAAAAAGCAAATATTGATAATAGATAATTGTTGAATAAACAAATAATATCATTAACTATTTTACTCAACATAAGGCAAATAATGTACTAATTTAAATTAATGAAAAATATAAAATTAAAAAAATTATTAAAATCAACTTTACAGTTGATAAAAATATAAATGTTTTATGAATAAGTAAATTAATTGAATGCATTACAAGTAAATTAAACTATTGAAAATAAGAAAATTCATTCTTTGTCAGGAGGTAATAAGAAATATAATTTCATAGTAAAGAAGATCAAGACAAACAAATAAAAGAAATACATAAGTTTCACCCAAAAGTACAGTAATACTAGAGAATAAATGAAATAGAAAATAGGTATATCAACTTATTTCATTGAAGATACAACTATTAAATTAGATCAAATTATTGTAAAACTAAGCTTAGATTGAAATATTCGTTAACATTAATTTCATAAATCGTGACAATATTTTCATTCGTAACTTTTATCGATATGTAATGGATAACAGTTGTTGATTTTATTTTTAGTAATCTAAATTTACTAATTAATCAATAGGAAATTTTAAAAAATTATGTCCACAGTATTTCATGCCATTTTGAAAATAATTGTTCTAGAATAAAAAAATTAGTAATTAGAATAACATTCCAAATTTGTGAGTAATTTTTTTCGATTAAAAAGTTTTAACAGTAAAGAAGTGGCATGTTTTTACTTAGAATTTAACTTCACTTTTTTTAAAAAAAAATTAGAGGTTGATTTCACTCTTTTATAATTTTTTTTAAAGCCTAGATCCATATTTTTACAAAAAAAAAAAAGAACATGAATAAGAAACAGAACCAATGCTCACCATTTGTAGGGGAAAAAGAAAATGGTGGGAATATGGGTCTTTGGACCTTTAACATTGGCGCCAAAAAAATCCAACAGGAGCCAAAAATAGTTCCATCCAATTTTACGGTTGGATGGAAATCAAATGGAAATGTGCATCCATCCATTCAAAGTTGGATGGAAATCAAATGGAATGAACATTGTCA